>SNQJ01S0108729.1:29381-42632 GCA_010110895.2 Picea sitchensis
CAGTATGAAGGAAACTACATAAGAGTAGATCATGAACCCAGATGGACTACATCACAAAGAAGGTCACTTACTCCCAGGTATCATAATTTCTTTCTTGGTCATTGTTATACTTGCAAAAATTTTGGACATAAGGCAATTAATTGTAGAATCAATGAAAGGAACAAATAAAATATGAAAGAAACATGAATGGTTTAAATAGAAGATATGGAAACAATCGTGGATTTGTAAACATAAGTTATAATTCATTTTCCCCATTGACGGACAAAAATATTGTATGCTACAAATGTAATTATCTTGGTCACAAAGCATGAGATTGCAGATATATGGATGAAGATGCTCCTATGCCAAATGTCCCTATGCCAACCACAATATGGAGAAGGAAAGAGATTCCAAACAATGAATATTGTCAAATAGCATTGACCGCTGAAGAATGTAAAGAAGAAGATGAACGGTACATAGACAGTGGATGTTCTTCACACATGACCGGGGATCAAGACAAATTCATCAGCTTGAAGAGAAAGGGTGGCAATGTTGCATTTTGAGATGACTCATCTACCAAAATACTTGGAAAATGTGTAGTAGAGCTTGGAAGCAAAAATTTAAAAGCAAAGAATGTCCTATCGGTTGAATACTTGAATCATAATCTACTCAGTGTTAGTAAAATGTGTGATCAAGGATATACTCTCACGTTTGACTCACAAAGATGCAAAATCAAAGAAGAAGGTTTATAAAGATTGGTTGCAACTGCAACAAGAAGACCAAGTAACATATACGTCCTAGATCCACGAAAAATATCCAAGGAAGAAAGAGACCATAAAAATGAAGTGTTATTAAGTGCTATATGTTCAGGGGGAGCAGCCCCAAAGAAGAGAGTTACCTTTTGCCATTAAACTCAGGGGGAGCAACCCCACCTTTTTCCATTGATGTCAAATGGGGAGAGAAATCAGGAGAATGAGGACATGGGGAGCATGCGTTTTTCCCTCAATGACAAAGTGGGATATTGTTGGAAGATTGGTTGTTTTCATTGATGTCAACCCTAGTCACTGATTGTATTGGTTGTTTTCATTGATGTCAATCCTAGTCATTGATTGTATTGGTTGTTTTCATTGATGCCAACCCTAGTCATTGATTGTAGTCATTGATGTCAACCCTAATTTTCAATCGCATTATTTAAAAGTTCCCATTCAAAGTCTATTTTTTATATATATTTTATATAGTTAATTAAAAAATATTTAAAAATAACTTATCAACGTAGACTTAAATAGACTTAAATAGTGGTTAATATTTTTTTAATAAAAATAAATTATTTATTTATATTTTTTTATTATATTGTTTAAAAAATTAAATTGCATCATGGGTAGACATTGATCTTCTTGTGTGAGCTTTTATGGATCACCAATGATTTAGTTTAGGTGGTCGATCTTCTTGTTTAATTTATTTTTTTAATGGATCATCAATTATTTATTTTAGGTGGTGAGGTTTTAAAGTTTGAAATTTTATTTCATGTGGTTAGGTTTTGTTTTGCATTTCAATATTTTAAAATTATATCAATAAAAATTAAATTGATAGTATTAATTATTATATAATGTTGTAATTGTACTTCAAAGTTTTAAAATTATATCAATAGACATTAAATTGATAATATTAATTATTATAGGTTTTTAGGTGTCTTAGAAAAATATTAGAAAATCTAAAATTGTTTAGAGTGGTTAGTGGTATGTGATAAACACCAACAATTCATTTACAAATTGAGAATATTAGTTAATGAAATTGATTATAAATATTTTATTCCAGTAAGTTAAAATGGGTAATAGAATTAAGTGATGACAATGCAAAATAATTAGTATATTTATGTAAAGTCAATAACAACAACAACAAAAACAATAATCATCATCATCATTTAATTTTCCCGGATGGGGTGTCATGTGTCAGACAATGAACATGGGGGAGGTCGGAGGGACAAATCGCATTGGCAAGCCATGTGCCTCGCACCTTCATCGTCACCCACAACAATTTAATGGCTTGCAATTACACTCGCTCGCTCATTCTCTCCACAGAGTACCACCTTCAGGTGCTACAATGTGCCATTCGTCCTAGATCAGTTATGGCGATGGAAACTGTGAGCAGGTTGTCATGTCACCTCCTCTGTCTTTTTCACTTGGCTCCAGGGTTATTCCTCCTCCATTGCCTACCGTTTTCCACTGATGTTACTGTTCTCTTCTAGTGTCTCAATTCTTCCGCCGTCCCGTCCTTTCGGTTCCAGAATTCCTCTTTGAATATTGTCCTCCTCCATGTCCCCCTCCTGGTTAGGCCGAGGTAGAGAGTTAATTCCAAACGAGGCCTGACATGGTACAATACTTATGGAAGGATGGTTAATCAAAACCCCGACCAACATCAAACCATGCCCACTTCTGTTGCTTCTCAATCCCCCGTTGATCATCAAAGCCTTGCTCCGTTGTCTTCGCCTTGGACCTGTCGAATGGAGTGGTTTGATAGCCAGGGGAACTCTTTGGGCTTCTCCCTTGGTGCCATTTTGGATGGGCCTTCCATCTCTCGACCATCCAACTCCTCTGCAACACCGTCGACTGACCCCCAACCCAATGCCATTCCCACTCCGGAGGTGGAAGGCCCATCCGAAATGGCACTAGGGGCGAAGCCCAGAGAGTTCCCCTGGTTGTCAAACCACTTGACTCGACATGCCCAAGGTGAAGACAACGAAGAAAGGCTTTGATGATCAACATGGGAATGAGACCCCTAGGCCAACACCATTCCCACTCCGGAGGTGACCCCATCTCAACCCCTTCCGTTCATTTGCTGCGCCTGTGGGGATTACTCTCGTATCCAGGCTTCAATGGATGTTTTGCAGGAACTGGTCTTCGAAGTCAGGAACGACTTGGAGGATCTTGTGTTCAGGTCTGAGCTCAAGGAGCACCGTAAAGAATGTCTGGAGGTTCTATTATCTGCACTCCTCCACCACTCTCTGGTTCCTTCAACCGCATCAACAACCAAGACTTTGGAGTCCAGTGACACTGGGGTGTCTACTCACCTGCACACGGCTCCAACATGAAGACATCATTCTCAGGTTCTGGTTTTAGGATTATACTGATGGCCAAGTTTTGGTTATTTTTTGTTATCACCCCGCGTGGCACCGAGGTTGATAGACAACACGTGTATAAGAAGTTGTTTTTTGGCTATGACAAGTTTTTATATTTCAGGAAGTGGTTTATTTTGAACACCTGGCTACATTGGTTTCCCACCTGGGCAATGCAGACCAATAAACTTTATGCTTCGAAGACTGTCATGTATATGGTGGAATTTGACAGGTAACTTATAATAAAAAAACTTATTTACAAAATAATAATAATAATAATCTAATTTTAAGGTCACACCAAGCTAGACACCAAATTGGTGTATGAGATCCCCTTGTTTGTGGGACAAGGCCCCCCCTCCAAGTTAAAGTTTTTAAGGATATATAAAATAGTTTGTATATAAATACACCTTATCTTATCCTCATCATAGAAGTGAGTTTTTCCTTTCCCCCCATTAAGAGCATGACTAGGACTATGCACTTCTGTATAAGAATAAGAATAAACATGGAAGACAATAGGCTTCCTATGACTGTATACTTATGTATTGGAATAAGATAAGCATGGAAGCGAGGCTTCATATAAGCATGGAAGATAATAGGCTTCCTATGACTATGTACTTATGTACAAGAACAAGATAAGCCAATAGGTTTCCTAAGATTGCTTCAAATGCTACTCCTTTCCTATTGGCATAAAGAGGTCTGCAAAATAATAATTAGTCTCATTACATCAATATGCTCGTGAATAACTCACAATGTCACTTGTGAGAATTGAACTTGGGTGGGGAAGATAACAACATTCTTCCTAACCACCCAAATTAAATCCAATTAACTTCATTTTCTTTTATATATAATAATAATAAAGACACTCTACTACATCACGTGAAAGATCTTTGTATATCGGTTACAATTTTCAATTTTCACGACGTCAAAGAAACATCAATCCCTCTATATTGGCCACCCATGTGGTTACAATTTTTATGATTTTACAAATATAAGAATGTCATTTTAGTTGGATATTTTCGATCATATTTACCGGAAATATGGCCAGAAATTATTGTATTTTCAGATTTGAGTGGTTAATTTTATGTAGTCCAGTGCTCAAGAAGTTTTTCAACACACTAAATCCATTTCTACATTAAAAAATGTAATAAAATTGTGATTTCGTACAAATTTATATTATCAAATTTAGAAAAAAAAACAAAAACATAGAATAGATAAACAACTACCTTTAAAAAAAAATATAATCAGATTTTTTAATTCTACAAAATCCATTCCATTGTTTCACCCCACATAATTTTACATAGTCAAATAAAGCCAATCCAATGTATAGTATTAAAGGTAATAACAGCAATAGGCATCCCTTTTGGAAACGGGGTGCCAGTTTAAGCCACCTTTTAATCACAAAATCCGATCGTGCGGTTAAGATTGTTTGATACTGATACTGATGGGGTGCCATTTTTCTACTGTTCTCTTTTTCCAATATGGTAAAAATTGATATTTTTAGGTAGAAACTACCAGATCCTATGCGTATAAAGTTCAATTGGTTGACTTGGTTGACTGTATCGTTAGGTAGGTTGTAAGAGAGAATGTTGGTAGGTTGTAAGAGAGGTGTAAAATAAATTTATATGTTATAACATGTTAATTGTTTTATGTTAAGTTTTTGTTTCGAATGTAGAAATGGGTTGGGATTGTTGAAAAAATTCTGGACATTTTAATTATACAGATTTAACCACTTAAAATTGTAAATTCAACAATATTTTACTGGATTTTGGACAAATATCTGATTGGAAATAGACAAAAACATATTTAACCACTCAAAACTGCAAATCCAACAATATCTCACCTAATTTAGGACAAATATCTGACCTGAAAAAGACAAAAACATAGCACATTTAAACTACCATTCTTCTTTGGAATCAGGCAACATAAATTTGCATCAAAATCGTAATTTTGTTGTTGTTTAAATTGCATTTCTGAATGCAGTTGGGCTTGTTGGAAAAACTCTGGAGCATTTTAATTATATAGATTTAATCACTCAAAACTCAAAACTGTAAATCCAACAATATCTTGTCTAATTTTGGACAAATATCTGACCTTAAAAAGACAAAAACATATTTAACCACTCAAAACTGCAAATCAAATAATATCTCAGAACAAATATCTGACAGCAAAAAAACAAAAACATAATACATTTAAACTACCATTATATGGCGCTATAAGAATATAAATTACCTGTTACAACTTCCCCTTCCTGTCACCCTCATACAGAGACTGCTCCGCTCCATGATTACCCATGGAGTGGGCTAACTCCGGAGCAATCTTTCCTAGGGAAGAGACTGCTCCGCTCCATGATTACCCATGGAGTGGGCTAACTCCGGAGCAATCTTCCCTAGGGAATTACCTTACAGGTCGGTTTTTTGGTCAATCCAAAACTCTGATCGATTTTCTGAGCATCTGGGTTGGTTTAAAATGGGGCAAAATCCCTAGAGTAAGAGTCTGAAATACATGGAACATTGATCCATGCAAAACTCAGACTATCCCTGAAAATTTGGTCAGATTCAAACCCATTTATTCGCCTGAAAAGCAGAACTCCCGAATAAGCTTACTCCGGATTACCCATCACTGATCACTGCTGCTAAGAAGCGTTTCACGGATTGACAACTAATGATTCCGATAAAGCGTCTATTTTCTGTGACAGAAAGAATCTGTGTTCATGATAATGAGAAACATGATAAGGCATGTGTGGATTTTCACACTATGCAACGATGGGTTTTTTCTAAATAAAATATTGGAGCGTCCCTCTTGAGGTGGACATTATGGGACCAATTTGTTGTTCATTCAAAAGCCAGGGTCCACTTTTTGTTCGTCCTTTTCAGCCAATCCTAATATTAATTTCCTGGATTTTTGATAATTGGACGTGGATTTGATCCACAACAGAGGTACCGAATCTTTACCAAGCTTTTTCGGGGAAGACACAACCTTCACGGCCTTTATGAATTGATTTTCAGTTTTTACATCTCGAGGCACACCTAAAACATAGTTATATTCAATCAATTATTATGAAAAGGCATTAGGATTGGATTTTGCTTTTATCAACAGAAATACTTTATAGGTGCCAGATCCTTCTTGGTCATTGGAAAGGGCTATGCGTGTTTCCTTGTTTTCATATTTTTAAAATGCACCTACAATGGGAGTGTTTCACTCTCTGTTTTTTTTTGGTCTCTAAACCCGTTAGAGTTACAATGCATTGAGTTTCAATGCAGATTAGCTTTGTGCGTTGTAAGTAGGTGATTTTATCTGCGTGACAGATAAAACTCAATGCAGATTAGCTTTGTGCGTTGTATGTAGGTGATTTTATGAGAGCTATCGTTAGGTTTATTTCATTGTATAAATAAACCTTTATTCTTGTACATTAACATACAAATCTAGTTTAGATCATTCGTTTTCTTTCTTGTTTGTAGAAGTGTTTGGTGTTGCAGTGTGATCCTGAGGAGTTTTTTTATCTTTTTCGTTTCGTAGTATCAAAGCAATTTCGGCAAACCCCTTCTCGTTCTTTCTTTTTATAGAGATTTGCGTGGTCTAATCTGAATCTGATTTTCCTAGGACAATTGAGCATTCCCAATGTCACTACCTTTCTCTGTCGTCCAACTCCTCTCCGTGAGCTGGGCGAGCTCCATTTTGAAAATATCGTGTGGCCACGTCTTCTCTTTTTCATTTCTCTAGCAAAAAATTGTCGATCGACGAGAATTGATTCTATTAATTTGCAACATGACGATCAATTGATCTAGCTGAGGAAGTGCTTTCCATAGCTGCGAAGATCTCATGATCTTCGACACAAAATAGCGTAAGATGACCATGGTTACAAATCATTCGGCTCACATTCCTGTCTGGTGGCACTTTGTTGTCTCCTTTGTTGATTTGGGAGGCCTGGGAGTGATGCTATTATTTTGGGCCGCAACAACTTCTCGGATCAGAGCTCCCGCTTTGTAGAGACCCTGAGGATGCCAATCTTCCATGGTGTTCAAATCTTAAGAATTTGGTCAGATCTACGCATCCACCAAACTTTAAACTTTACGTGAGAATCAACCCACATTTACCATGGAAATGGACAAATTTTCTTATTGAAACAAGGTCAATGGAGCCATGGGGTTGATCTGGTTACATGTTTTAGATAGTTTGTTATTCCATCTTGATGGATGTAATATTTGAAAGCAAAGTTGGGATACATTGGTTTCGTCATTACTAGCCCATTTAAAAGGATGTGGGAAAAACAAAAAAAAAACAAATTTGGTGATGAGTGCATTTTCTTGATTCTATCCAAATTGAAAGGTCCTTGTCATGCAACACGGAGATATAGAGTCCAGACGATCTTTAGGTATTCCTGCTTAAACATCAAAAGGTTTTTGGTGGCATTCCTCCAGGTGCCCCAGATAGAGGATTTGAACATATTATAGAATTAGAAGAAGGGTTTCAAGAAGTCATAATCAATCCTTATCACCATCCCAAAATGTACAACGAAATAGAACAAACCATGAGGGAGCTGTTGAAGATGGGTCATATTCGACTTAGTTCTAGTCCTTTTTCTTCTTCGGTAGTGTTGGTCAAGAAAAAGGATGGTACCATGAGAATGTGTATTGATTACTGAGCACTCAACAAGAAAACCATAAAAAAAAGGTATCCAATTACAAGAATCGATGAGCTGACGGATGAATTGAAGGGAGAAAAATATTTTTCGAAGATTGATCTTCGTTCAGGGTACCACTAGATTAGAGTTCGGGAACATGACATTCAGAAGACGACCTTCCGATGTCATTATGGGAATTATGAGTTCCTAGTTATGTCATTTGGGCTAACCAACGCTCCTGCTACATTCCAATCCTGCATGAACCATGTATTTAATAAGAAATTGAAGACACTTTTGTTGGTCTTCTTTGATAAGATTCTCATTTATAGTGGGACTTGGGAGGAACATCTCAGGCATTTGGATGAGACGTTGGGGATTTTGGAGGATCAACAACTCTATGCAAAGGAGTCTAAATGTGAATTTGGCATGACTGAGATGGTTTATTTGGGGCATGTGATCGAGGAAAATGGGGTTCATGTACACCAAGAGAAAATCAAGGAAATTATAAAGTGCCCTACCCCTAAAAATGTGACAGAATTGAAAAGCTTCCTAGGCCTCTGCACTTATTATAGGAATTTTTTTAAGGGGTTCACATAGTTGACAACACCTCTTACAGATCTCACTAAGAAGGGAGCTTTCAGTTGGACAGATGAGGCATAAGAAACATTTGAGAAGATGAAACATGTAATGAGTTCATGTCCTGTGTTAGCCTTACTAGACTTCACTCAGCCATTTGTGTTGGAGTGTGATGCATCAGGGATAGGCATAGGATCTGTATTGATGAAAAACAACCATCTCATTTCTTTCGAGAGCCGCAAACTTGGGGAGTATGAACGACATTACTCGGTATAAGACAAGGAGATGTTGGCCATCATGCATGCATTGGTCAAGTTTAGACAGTACTTGGTGGGGAACAGGTTTAAGGTGAAGATAGATCATAACATCCTAAGGTTCCTCATGGAGCAGAAAGAATTGAGTGAGAAGAAACACAAGTGGATCAATAAAATTCAAGCATATGATTTTGAGATTGAGTACATGAAGGGAAAGAACATTGTGGTGGTCGATGCCCTTTCCAGAGTACCATCCACTCTCTCCCTCATGTAGATTACCATTGATTGGAAAGCTCGTATGTTGGTAGAGTACTCCAAGAACAAGTTTTCTTGTGAGATCCTTGATGGTTAGACCCAGGATGATCGGTATCAAGTTATTGATGACATCATTTATTACAAATACATGATCTATCTAGTGCCAGAATCTCAACAGAAGGACAAAATAATGCATACAACACACAGTTCACCATTGGTAGGACACCCTCGATACTTGAAAACCTACAAGAAGATTCAGGAAAGATTTACATGGAAAGGCTTCAAGGGAGATGTGTTGAAATTTGTGAGGGAATGCAACGTCTTCTAATAGGACAAAGAAGAGAATACTCACCCTGTCAGATTACTTCAACCACTTCCCATTCCAGAAAAAAAAATGGAAAAACATCTCTATAGATTTCATCACAGGGTTTCCCCATGTGCAGGGGAAGGACTGTATTTATGTGGTGGTTGATAGGCTCACTAAGTTTGCACACTTCTTTGCCATACCCTCCAAA
Organism: Picea sitchensis; assembly: GCA_010110895.2. Classification (NCBI taxonomy): domain Eukaryota; kingdom Viridiplantae; phylum Streptophyta; class Pinopsida; order Pinales; family Pinaceae; genus Picea; species Picea sitchensis. Next base: position 38,694 of record SNQJ01S0108729.1, read on the forward strand.
TATTCAACAACATAGGTAGCGAATTTGTTCTTCAGAGAGGTATTCCAATTGCAGAGGTTGCCGAAAACTATTGTCAGTGACAGAGATAGCAGGTTCATGGGAGGATTTTGGAAGGATCATTTCAAGTTAGTTGGGACACAACTGACACCTAGCACGAGATACCATCCTCACATTGATGGGAATATCAAGATTGTGAATAAATGGCTTGAAGGCTATTTGAGGAATTATGTGTCAGGCTAGTAGAAAGCCTCGATAAAGTGGTTACACTTGGGTGAGCACTGCTACAAAAAAACCTATCACATGTCAATTGGGATGACACCCTTTCGAGCTTTGTATGGGTATGATGCACCCACATTTGTGGATCAGGTGTTTGGAGACAACAAGGAACCTAAAAATAAATATTGGATTCAGGAGAGCGAGGATATTCTACGGACCCTCAAGGAAAATTTGCAGATGGCTCATAATCAATAGAAGGTCTACGAAGACAGGCATCGGGTGGAACATAGCTTTGAGGTCGGGAACTTGGTGTACCTACGTCTGGAACCATATAGGAAGTCGTCACTTAAGATGAAGGGGGAATAAAAATTGAAACCCATATTCTACAGACCCTACAGGTTTTCGAGGCATATAGGAGAGGTGGCATACAAGCTAGAGCTTCCAAAGGGATGCAAAATACATAATGTCTTCCATGTTTCATGTCTCAAGAAGGAATTGGGACAACATATTTCTACCTCTACTGAGTTACCACCACTGGATGAAGAAGTGCAATTGATTCTGGTTCCTGAGGAGATTTTGGAGACCAGGGAGCGAAATCTAAGGAATAGAATTGTCAGAGAGTACCTTGTTAAATGGAAGGATTTGCCTATCGAGGACGCTACATGGGAAGGAGAGAAGGTGCTCTAACATCCCAGATTGAAATTGATTGTAGACATGCAATCTTGGGTGGGGAGAACTGTAATGTCCCCGTCCGCTTAGGAGTCATAAAGGGGAGAATTCCGCTAGCCTAATTAAGTTCTCGTGGGCTAAGGAGGAAAAGTGAACTAGGGAACATAAGTCGCCTAGGAGAACTTTATAAAGTTAAAGTGGAAAAAAAGGGGACAAGGGTCCTAGGCTAATTAAAAAGTCACTTCAAAATTATAAAGTGAGAAACGCACTAAAGTGACTTTTATTTAATAATACAATAAAGGAGTGGGAAAAGACTCAAGTGAGCATAAAAGGGAAAAATGAAGAGCCTCTCCTCATTCTTGCATATCACTCATTTGAGAAAATATTTGGGGAGCTCTTGAGAAAGAGATTGGGGTTTTGGAAACCCTTCATCCATCACTGGTTTTAGTGTTGCAACGATACACCCTATCTAGTTTATGAAGAGATCACTTCATATTTCTTCGTTGTTTTCATTGCTAGTTGAGTTATCTACAATGGAAACAATTTTATTTTTTTAGGACCGAGTTTCAGAGGAAACATTGAATATTTTAATAGGAGGTTGAGTTGGCTTATGGGAGGCCAAGTTTCCTTAAGAAAATCGTGGGCCCTTATCATACCCATACACAATGAGTTTGGGGCGCATTTTCTGAAGACAAAAGGGAAAATTCTTTGTGGTGAATGAAGGACACCATTGTTGGGTGCTTTCCCTTGAACCTGACAGTGTATTCAATTTATTGGTCACACATTTCATACCACCGATTGAGTATTTTTACTGGAGGGTCCAGTTCTTTATGGTTGAGGTCATTTGGCTCATGTTGGGCGAGTTTCATTACTGTGTATGTCAAATTTGTTAAGGGAGGTATGAGATTCTACAGAAGGGGGGCATAATTTCTTTCCCCTTTGACTGTTGGGTCGAGCTACTAATTAATGGTCGGATACAACCTTTATTAGCCACATTTTCTGATATAAAGGAGTCGTACCACTTGTGGTTTCTGTCATCTGGTTTTTGGGAGGCGATTTGTTGTTTTTAAAGGAACCATTTGAAGGGGATTTCAACTACAACTATTCCAAAAGTTCTATAGTTTCCATCCAGTTCTGTGGGTCTACTTCTCTTCCACTGTAGGATTGTAATCCCATCAAAAATATCCCAGAGTCATTTGCATAAATACTGGCATGGATTTTCTCTGCACAAACTTACTACAATGAACTGATATCAGGTTCCACCACAACATTTATGCTTGTTGTTGCAACCTTATTATTGTATTTATGCTCCTAGATATTAAATAAATGTTCCAGTGGATGAGTGGTGTGTGTTAATACGACTATAGAAAATTTTTATTGTTACTGTGTGGATACCTATGTATTATTTAAAATCTATTTTATGAGCACAATGTTCTTTGCCTAAAACCCTTGAATAAAAAAAGAGAGGAAAATTTGATAAAACATATCAGAGCCTTCTCTTGAGCTATTTTGTGAGAGCCTACCAAGAGAACAATCCAAGCTTCAACAATTATATGTTCTTTCTAGCTCTATAAATCAAGTTTTTTTGCCCATACCTCCAAAGGTAAGAAGAAAGGCTCATACAAAAAGAAGAAAGAGTCTACACAAGGTGGTGAGAGTCCCTCCAAACCTTGGCATAAACCAAAATCATCTCCATATTCCAAGTCTAGTGACTTTACATTAAAAGTATAATTATTACATTAATGATTTAATTAGTAATTAATGAAATTGTAATATACATAAGGTATATTACAAAGACTCTACAAAGCTTGATGTTTTAGGATTAAGCATTGTGCAGTTAGATGAAGGGTGCATCAATGATGTTCTTTTTGTTCTTGACATCTCTACTAATCTACTATCAATTTAGTAGATTTGTCATTCTGGTGATGGTAAAATAGTAGTGTTCTCTCCCAATGATGTAATCATCCGAGAATTGAAAAATCCTGACATTTTTGTTTCCTCATGAACAATCGATCATAGCACCAGACTGTACATGTTTGTTGGTTTTGAGCCTTTTTCAACTTACTCTTTCATTGGACATGTTGATTCTTTGGGTAGGCTTTGGCATGAAAGATTTGGACATCTAAACTATAGGTACTTGCAACAGTTTAGCACACAAAAATTGGTTCATGGACTTCTTAAAGTTTCTTGTATTGATGGAGTTTGTCTAGGATATGTTCTTGGAAAACAACATCCATATCCTTTTCCAAAAGGAAAAGTCTTGCGTGCTACAACACCTCTTGAGTTGGTACATAGTGATCTCATGATTTTTCCAACTCGCTCATTTTTAGGGGCTAAGTATGCACTCACTTTAATTGATGACTTCTCACTATGCTCTTGGGTTACTTTATTAAGTTCTAAGAGTGAGGTATTTGCAACCTTCAAGGCCTTCAAGACCTTTATTGAGAAACAATCCTCTCATTCTATCAAGAATCTATGCACAGATAATGGGGGGGAGTATGTCAGCCAGACATTCAAAGGTGTAAAACCATTGAAGCATTAATCATAAATGAGATAAAAGATATTTTTTTACAAGCAATAAATCACAAGCTCGAGAGCGTTAAGGAGACTCAATGCTGATTAACTTACCGTTCAAGTGAGAGAGTAATAATCACTCAATAAATTTTATCGGATTGACTATGATCATCTTAGGCTTGCTCACCAATACTCAAAAAAATTTCTTGTTGTACTGCCGAAGGTAGTATATAGCAATGAGTTAGCATTGACTTTCATATTAGTTTTGTGTTGACTTGAAAAATTTATATCAATTTAAATGTTCAACATAACAATTAAAAAAAAAATAAAAAAAGTATTTTTTTAACTTTTCATTGGTCAATAACTTGATAGTGTTATTGCAGCCTTCACGTATTTCGAAACCTTAAATTAATGAGAAAAGACAAGACCAAAAAAAAACTAATATAATGTAATGCAATATAATGTAATATTGTATTATAATATATGTTAAAATCTAATATTGTATTGTTTTTTCAAATGAGGTAAAAATTTAAATTTTAA
>SNQJ01S0108730.1:0-19981 GCA_010110895.2 Picea sitchensis
TTGTTCTTTCCATCAATAATTGTAAGCATTTTATCATTGTTGTTGTTCTTTCTTGTAGACATGCCATCGTTGTTGTTGTTCTTTCCATCAATGACAAGCACGCTCTTCTTGTAAACATGCCAACAACGTAGCCCTAGAGAGAGGGTGAACCACGTACATTTTGTGTTGTATGTGTGATTGATGCATGGATTCCTGTCATTGTTATGTTGTCCTTTGCATTATTGTATTAGATCATATCTATAGCTACGCGGAATAGATATGGCGGATAAGTGACACATGAATGCTACATTATTGTTGTATTATTTCCACTTGATATTCCCCTGGTTGTAGACATCTCTGTCTTGCAACCCCCCTCTTAGTTGCTTCGGGTAAGACTGCATCTGCTTCGCAAGTGTTGTCGAAAGGGTCAGTAGCTAGGGCTTGTTGGTGCGCTCTTGGAGTGAACCCGGTCATCCCCTGCGCCAACAAATGGTTCCATTATTGAGACCATAATATTTTTAAGGGAATTTCAAGGTGGTTCCCATCAAATACTGAGATTCAAAAGTGGATAGAGGATCAAGAGAGGGACTTCGCTGAAGCCCAGAATAGGAACCCTAAACTGAGTACTAAAGATTGCCTACAAAGATACATCTTCACCAACATTCACAAGATATTCTTTGCAAGAATCCACCAGGAGTTGTTTGAGTGGTTGGCTAGGTTAGTCGATACCCAATTCGAGATCAGATCTAGACCTCTCGTGGTTTGGACACCAGCACTGATCCAGAAGGTCAAGAGAGTTGACAACGTTGTATCCAGAGAAGTAGATCATTGGTTTGATAGTACCATTGGAGGGTATATCACCGAGTTTGTTGTTGATAGAACATAATCATATAGCCAAGTCGAGATATACTTTTTCAAAGGACCCAGAGGAAAAAAAATTCACATTCTAAAGATGAGAATCAAGATGCTTTTGCATGAAAACCACATCTTGAAGATACAATAGATTGGTCGGACCTGAAAAGGCTAATGTTAAAGAACTCAGACAATGACGGCAACACAGAAGAAGGACATACGCGCAGTGGGAAAGTATTTCGAGGGGTTCACCTTGAGAACTTGTTTAAGAAAAACTATGAAGAAGAGGGTTTCTAGAGTGGAGAAGAGGTAGATCTAACCAACGAAGAACATTCAGAGCCCACTAGAACAGAACAAGGGGAAGCTGAAGAACTTCGCCAAAGTGAGCCAGAAACATCAAGAACTGCACGGACTACTGAAGTAAGTAACATTAATCCTCCTATTGTCTCAATAGTACCTAGCAATCAGAATGTTAGAACCATCAGAGTCCTCAGAGCACTGTTACTGGTAGCTCAACATCTACTCAGACAAGAAGCCTAGTCATCTCTATGGAAGATGAAATGAGGCTCCCTATCTTTAGAGGAGATGGATCTGAATATCCAAATCAACATTGGTTTCTGTGTGAAGCCGTATGTAATATTAAAAGTATCACCGATGAATCCATCAAGAGAACCCAGTTTAGCACTATGCTAAGGGACCGTGCACTGAGCTAGTACATGAAACTTGTCCAAGGATTGGTACAGCCTAAGCCACTGAACGAGATCAAGAATGCGTTGATTGCAGAGTTTAATAAACCTAATTTGGAGTCACGATGTATTACATATCTAAAATAGATCAAACAAAAGGTAGAAGAACATGTTTGGGAGTTCGACCGGAGATTAAAGACCCTAACAGGTCGATTACCTTTTCAGATCCTCGATGAATAGAACAAAGAATGGGTCATTGTTGCATTGTTACCACACATCAGATTCTCTTTAATGCAATAGAAGATTTCATCGCAGGCAGAAGCTTTTGAAATCGCCATGAAGCTTGAATCAACATCTATGGGAGAATTGAGCTCAAGCATGAACCAGATCTTGAGTCAGCTAACCAGTTTGTCTTTATAGGTCGAGGATATGAAGAAAGATAAGGGAAAAGACAAAAGGGAAGATGTATGGTGTGTAATATGCAGATCAAAAGGTCATGATAAGGAACATTGTCCCTTATTTCATGAGTATTTGGCCTCAGGAGAATCGATCCCCTTGAAGCAAGTTAACCTACCCTGGTGTGATGTGTGCAGAAATAGGCATCACCCAAGTGAGTGTTATTACATGCAAAAGTATGTTCAGACACCCACAAACTTGTATTTCACATTATGTAAATCAGTGGGGCACGATGATCGAGATTGTAGAGCTTACAATCTCATGCATGAGAGGTCGAGGGACATATACAAGATTCAAGACGAAGTACAACAAGAAGGAAACACTCTGCAGTAAAACTCTCCAGGGAGAGGAACTTCAATTCTCATGGTGGATATAGAGGATGAGGATAAGGAGGAGGTATGGGCCAAAGTCGAGGAAAAATAATCTGTTATAATTGCGCGCAGCCAAGACACTTAGCAAGGGATTTTCATAATCCTTGCACAACCTGCAATTATTGTAACTCCTTCGAGCATGTCATAGAGGAATGCCCTGTGCTACTGGATAAGCTTCAGGAAAGACGAGGACCCCAGCAAAACCCACAAGTACAACTAATATATGTTGAACCTTGTGGAACTGACCCTGGAGTCGTTGTCATTACTCGAGGAGGCGTTGCTATAGGAGAGGATAGAACAACCCAAAAAATGATCACATAAGAGTCAGGTATCAGGAAAGCTAAGGAGAAGGCTCATGCTTTTGATGCAAATAAAGAAAGATGAATCTTTGAGGAAGCAAGACAGGATTTCAAGAGGAACCAAGGGTCCTCATCTAGAACACAACCAAAAGTAAAATAGTACCAAATTCCTCAGGCATTTGATCAATCGGTTGTGCATAAAGAAGGAAAAGAGGTAAGTACACTCATAGACTTTTTGTACACTTGTCTTAAATTAATTCAGGATGAGAAAGTTGTACAAGAGTTACAGAACCTAATTAGGCAGTATGAGCTAGGAAAGGTAGACCCCTTACTGAACAGGGCAATACACCAGATTGGTAAGAAGAGAAGAACAAACAAAGAATTACATTTGAATGCTAAAATAGGAGAGTATGATATAGACTATGTGGTCCTCGACTTAGGGTCGGAGGTCAACGTCATGACGAACCAAATTTGGGCACTGATGGGAAAACCCAAGCTGATATATTCCCCTATCAGGCTTCGCATGGCTAATCAACAAGTTGTCAGCCCATTTGGATGATTGAATCATATCCCTGTGGAAATTGACGGAGTTAGAACCTTTGCATACTTTGAGGTAATTGAAATTGTTGATGATAGTTGGCCTTACCCTGCATTACTAGGAATTGATTGGGCCTTCAACAATTCTACTGTGGTCGATTTAAAGAAAATATGCATGACATTTGAAGGAGATGGACTTAGGGTCATTGCACCCTTAGATCAAGATGAAGGTACACGATATACAAAGCCCATCATAGAAGAAGACTATGCATATGAGTTGGAAAACATCTATAAATTAACATCCAGACAACAGGATTATATCAACCCTACTTCCGATGGGAATCTAAGTTGGTGAAGTGACAGTGTGTGTTCATCAGATTCATAAGAAGCACTGGAGAACTAGAAGAACCAAATGTATGAATTGTCCACAAGGAGATGTGCTCGACTGACCAAAGAAGTTCACTGGATTGGTACAACAATAAGTAACTTACCTACCTTTGATGGTCTAAATCCTTTAGAATCCTTCTTGATGGACTTTGAAGAAATTGTACCAGCACAACAGAGGTTGTTGGCTATGGATGAGGCCCTGAAGGCTACACCAAAAAGATGGTGGGGGACACATAAAAGCAATATCACAGACTGGACACAATGTCAAACCTTGATGACAGCGCGGTTTTCAGCACAAGTAGGAAGCTACGAAGTGAGGTACACAAGTCGAAGTTGCCCAAAGGACCATGTACGAAGCTGCGAAGAGGCCTAGAGTGACATTCCTCAAGAACAATGGGTACACAGATTCATTAACACGCTGGACACGACCCCTATTAACTGGTACCTTCAAGTGGAGTTGTGCCTTATCATTACATATTGGGAAGGTATGCTTCAAAATTTTGTAACCACCTTTTTGTTTGAAAGTGAATTTTCTTCAGTAGATCAAGCATTAAATATTGTGATGCAGAAATTATTTAAGGAGACATCTATCCTCCCTTTGGAGCAAGAAGAGGACAAATGGACTACGCCATTCCATAAATTACAAGGATGTTACAACATTAATGCCGACGAAAATGATGATCCAAGGAAGGTAAACATTATTGAGACAGAAGGCCACAGGGATGTGGAAGGACTAGGATTTGAACTACCATTCATTGGACAACTGATCAAGATAAAGAAAGTCAATATTGGGACAGAGGAGACACCAAATCTTGCCAATGTCGGAGATTACTGGGATGCTTCTACCATTGAAAAAATTACAGAATTATTGCATGAGTATCAGGACTTGTTCCCGACCAAGTTCACTGATATGAAGGGTATCAAAGGACCTATGGGAGATATGAGAATACCTTTGAAACCAGATGCGAATCCAGTCAAGAAAAGACCCTACATATTGAACCCTAAATATAAGGAAAAAGTGAAGATTGAGCTCGACAGAATGCTGGAAGCAGGGATTATTGAACTTGTCGAAGAGTCGGAGTGGATCATCCCTATGGTAGTACAAGACAAGAAGATAGGCGAGATCATAATATGTGTGGACCTCAAAAATTTGAACGATGCTTGTTTGCATGACCCCTTCCCTACACCATTCGTCGATGAAGTATTAGACAATGTGGGAGTCCAGGAGGTATATTATTTTACAGATGGGTTTTCAGGATATCAGTAGATCCAGATTGCCAAAGAGGACCGCCACAAGACCACATTTTCCATAGAATGGGGATCCTACCAATACATAGTGATGCCATTTGGACTGAAGAATTCCCCAGCCATATTTTCTAGGGTGGTGGTCAAAGAGTTCAAAGAATTTTTGCATAAGTTCTTAGAAGCCTATTTTGATGACTGGATTGTTTTTAGTTTGCTGAAAAACCATATTGAATGTCCAAGGCTAATGTTGGATAAATGCAGGAAATGTCAAATTTCTTTGAATTTGAAGAAGTGCATCTTCTTCTCACCATTTGGAGTATTATTAGGTCATATTGTATGCAAGAAAGGATTGTTAGTGGACCCATCCAAAATTGCAATTACAGTTGATTTGCCACCTCCTACCTCAATCAAACAACTACACATTGCGCTAGGACATACTAGCTATTACAGAAAATTTATCAAAGGATATGCTTAGATTGTTGCGTCGATGGAGAAGTTATTAAAGAAATACTGTCAGTTTGGTTGGACAGAAGAATGTCAGCAGAGCTTCGACACACTGAAACAAAAGATGGTGTCTGGGCCTATTCTGGTCTTTCCAGATTGGAGCAAGGAATTTCATGTGCATGTTGATGTGTCTTCCATTTCATTAGGAGCAGTACTAGCACAACCTGGAGAAGGGGATATTGATAATCCATTAGCATTTTTTAGTAAAAATCTATCCACAGCTGAAATTAATTACACCACTACAGAGAGAGAAGGATTAGCCATGGTGTATGCATTACAAAAATTCTTCCACTACTTGTTGGGAGGACACTTTAAAAATTTTACTGATCACTCGGCGCTGAAGTACCTGGTCAACAATCCAGTTTTGGGGGAGAGAATTTGCAGATGGCTTATCTTGTTTCAAGAATATGATTTTGAGATCATAGTCAAGCCAGGAAGAATGAACAAGGGACCTGACCACCTATCAAGGTTGGAACATGGAGAAGAATCCACCAGTCTGGAGGATACACTATTGGATGTATAGCTTCTCTCCCTCACGAAGATGGATGACCACTTCACAGACATAGTCCAATTCCTGTCAACAGGAATGGCTCCAAGTGAGTATACAATTTCCCAGAAAAAACAACTAGTGGTGCACGCTGCAGAATTTTCACTGATAGTAAGTCATCTATATAAGATGGGACCTGATGAGATACTAAGAAGATGTGTGATGGAAGCATAGCTCCCACTGATCCTTGCAGAATCTCATGAAGGCATCACAGGAGGACATTACGCAGGCAAAGAAACTACGCAGAAGGTTCTGCGAGCTGGCCTTTGGTGGCCTACTTTACACAAAGATGCTAAAGAGTATACTAGAGCCTGTGATGTATGCCAGAGAGTTGGAAAACCATCTAGAAGAGACGAAATGCCACTAGCACCACAGATGACCCTACAAGCATTTGAAAAGTGGGCCATTGACTTCGTGGGACCTATAAATCCACCAGAAAAGTGCACAGGAGCAAGGTATATTATCACTGCGACAGAATACCTGACTAGATGGGCCGAAGCAAGAGCAGTCAAGGACTGCAGTGCAACTATAGTTGCGCATTTTATATTTGATGACATAATAACCAGGTTTGGATGCTCTAAGACCCTTATGAGCGATCAAGGCACTCATTTCATCAACAAGACAGTTGAATCCCTAACTAAAGAATTTGCAGTCCACCATCAGAAGAGTACACCTTACCATCCACAACCAAATGGAACGGTTGAAGCATTCAAAAAAATCTTGGAGACAACATTAACAAATATTTGTAGTGTGAACAGGGATGACTGGGATTTAAGAGTACCAACAGTACTCTGGGCTTATAGAACCACTTGCAAGAAATTAACAACGCAGACCCCTTTCAAGTTGGTTTATGGTCTTGAAGTTGTTGTCCCGATGGAGTACTTGGTACCAAGATTAATAATTGTTGCATTTACAAACATGGATGATACTGACACTGTTCATGAGAGGCTTTCCCAGTTGGTTGAACTAGAAGAAGACAGATTTATTGTAGGATTCCATCAGCAAGTACAGAAGGGAAGAGAGAAGGCCTATCATGACAGACACATCAAGAAGAAGGTGTTTAAGCAAGGCGATTTAGTACTGGTGTATAACAGTAAATTCATAAAACATCCAGGGAAGTTCAAAACGCATTGGATCGGACCATACGAGATTGCCTATGTTACAGAAGGAGGAGTTGCGCAACTAAAGACACTGAAGGGAGAATGGAAAGATGGATTAGTAAATGGGAATCGAATGAAGTTGTACTATGAAAACGAGCTACCTCGCAACTCTCAGTAAAAGCAAGGAGAAAAGGGTCTAGGTAACAGGTGTAGTTGAAACTGGGTACCAGACATAGAAAATTTAGTCTGCACAAGGAAGGGAAGGAGACATGGAGCAGAAAGCAAAGGTTGCACTCCACAGTCCAAAGTCGAAGTGACATGGAAGGATCAGAACTGAAGTGCCTCAGGACAAGTCACAGGTGAGTGTTGGGGGCATGTTAGCCCTTGGTTATGGAAGGAAGTGAAGATCAAGGAAGAAAAGGTAAAACGAGAAATGTGCGGGAAACACAGTGACTATCACTAGGTCGAAGTAAGCAAAAGAGCAGAAAATATAGAGTGAAGTACGAAAACGCAATCCAGTGGATGAGGAGATCAGGGATGAAAGATCAGCAAGAGAAAAGAATTGTGGACAACTCAGTAAGCAGATAAAGCCACCATTGGATGATTTGGAGCACCTCGTGACGAGGAAGGAAATACAGGTTGGCAAAGCTTCGAAAACGTGGGTCAAGTTGACCTAGGGTTTTAGACACATAGGGTTTTGGGTAATTAGGGTTTTGACACCTAGGTTTCGACCTAAGGCTGTCGGTGAGGGACTGTAATGTATAAATAGAGATCGAGATGACCTAGGTCACGTCGGTAGTAGAATTGGGTATTTCTATTGATTTTGGTTGATTGAGAGATTATTGTACTATGGGAGAGAGAAGTCCTAATATTGAGAGCCTTCTAGTATTGTAATATCTTCAGCTAGGTGTGAAGATCAGATCCTGCAGCTAGGTGCACAGGAAGGGGAGAGAAAGAGAGAAGAAGAGAGAGGATCTGCTAGCCAGGGCGCAGATCAGAACTGTAAGCCTTATCTTAATATATCATAAGCACATTTCTGTGGACGTAGCCCTAGAGAGAGGGTGAACCACGTTCATTTTGTGTTGTATGTGTGATTGATGCCTGGATTCCTGTCATTTTTATGTTGTCATTTGTATTATTGTGTTAGATCAGATATATAGTTGTGCAGAATAGATATAGTTGATAAGTGACACATGAATGCTCCATTATTGTTGTATTAGTTCCACTCGATATTCCCCTGGTTGTAAACATGTTTGTCCTGCAAGCCCCCTCTTAGATGCTTCGGGTGAGACTGCATCTGCTTTGTAGGTGTTGCCGAAAGGGCCAGTAGCTAGGGCTTGTTGGTGCGCTCTTGGAGTGAACCTCGGGTATGCCCCTATGCCAACACTTGTCTTTAGACTTATGTGCCTTGTCATGGGTAACTCCCTTGCCTTTTTGGGGGGATGGGGTTTTACCTCTTCCTCATTAGCTTTATTTTCTGGCCAACTTCTCCTCTGCCTTTAGTGAAAACTAATAAGCATCCTCCACTATCCTTACTAACATCATGTTGAGCTCATCCTGGATTTCATACCTTGGGCCATTTATATATCTGGAAAAAAAATCTTCATCTTTCTCCCTTTGTCCAGTTCTAATGTCTAGCCTGTAAAAATCCTCTGTGTACTCCTTAATTGTCATAACCTTCTGTCTCAGGTTCTGCAACTTCTTGAATAGATTGATCTAATAATCTTTGGGCATGAACTTAGCCTTCATCTTGGCTACCATTATGTCCCAATTCTTTATCTTATGTTTTTCTTTGCTTCTCCTCTCAGTCTATAGTTCATCCCACCACAGTGTTTCATTTCCTTTTAGCATGGTGACAACATATTTTACCCTTTTATCTTCATATACATCTTCATATTTGAAATGTTTGTCCATGGATATTATATAATCCATCAGCTCTTCAGCATATAAATTTCATTCATACATTGGGACCTCTATCTTGGATCTGGCTCCCAATCTAACAACTGCTCTCATCAAAAGTTCTTTGGCAACATCCTCTCCTGCATATTCTTCGACTTCTACTTCTTCACTCTCTGCATCAATGATGTCTCCAGCATCAGGTGCTTGTCTCTGCATTTCCTCCATCGCCTCTAATCTTGAACGAAGTTCTCTCATTTCCCTTTCTACAACCTGATTGGATAAAGGTGGTTCCACTCATCTCCTCGATGGCATTGTGTCGACTATCTATCACACAGAGAGTACAACTTCAAGTTCTTTTGTCTCCTATCCTTTTCTTGCTATCTGCAAGCAAAACTTCAGCTCTGATACCACTTGCTGCAAACCACCTTCTCTCCAAAGGGTTGGGCGACCTCCCAGTCAGGATCTTTGATTCTAGAGTCGAACGACCCTCTGAAACCTTGTGGTATCGATATGTATTAACCACAGGTCCTCTCGGCTCCCTGCGTAGGCTTCACAATACCCGAGACCTTCCCTTTTATGTTCTGTGAAATCTCAAAGTTGGTGTTAGCGCCTTTTATCTTGGTTGCTTCTCATATGTGACCTTGGGCAATGACCTCATGCATACGCACGATTGTGGGTGCACTCAAGAGTGGCTTGGTGTCACACTGTCTTTCACCCCGCAATTCACCCTGAGCCTCCACATGTCTTTTCCCTAAAACCATGGTCTCTATTTCTTCCCACCCTCAATCTCGTAAAGATAGAGAACTTTATATCCCTATAATGCGGGATGACCATCGATCTCACGATCTTGATGGTGCTTTCGAACAGATGATCGAGATTTATTTCTTGGTATCAATAGTTCACACCTCCTTCTCCCACATTGACAATTGTGGTCGATTTAGAATTTCGGACTTCGGAATTTTCAAATCTCAAACCTTGGTTTCCTTTGCAGGGTAATCTTCCAGAGAGGAAGATCTACAGACACATGTCCTCACAATCAACGGTCCTGCCTTCACTTCGAGTGTTTGACCTTTCAACTCGGATCAACGGTCTTGTGGCCCTCCTCTCGATCAACGGTTGAGATCTCCTTTGGGTCTTCAGACTTCTAAGATCTCAAATCTCAAACTTTGCCCTTTTCCAAATGGATTTTATCCGAAGGTTGCGATCCACTGATGCAATTCCTCCTGATCTGACGATCGAGGATTAATTTGGGTCTTTACCTAGAGTACATGGATTTATGCCACGTCTCTCTTATATTCGATGACTACGAATCACTTCGGGACTTTACATGGAATCCACAGATTCACGCCACGTCTCCTCTAGATCTATCGGCCTAGATTCACTTCGGGTCTTCAGGTCTTCGGGATTCGGCAGTCTCAATTCTCAAACTGAAACCCCACTAAAATTTTCCTGGAGCTCACGATCTGCTGACAAGTGTCCACTTATAGATCGATGGCTCTCGTCTCTTCGGATCTTCGGGCTTCAGGTGTTTCAATGCTTCACCTTTTCCTTCCTCTAGATCTCACAACCCGTTGGCATGTACCCTTCTGGATCTAATAGTCCATATTCACTTCGGTTCTTCGTCTCTTCATGCTTCGGGAATCTCAAGTTTCAACTTGTTTCCTCCTAAACTCACGATATCTGATGGCTCAGATTCACTTGATCGATTCGACGCTTGAGGTTCACTTTGGATGATCTGACGGCTCAGGTCTGCTTCGGATGATCAAACGACTGATATTTCACTTCAGCTTTCCAGCTCTTCAGGCTTTGGAAATCTCAAGTCTCAAACCTTGATGATTTATCTCTCTTGTGTGTGTGAAGTGTTAAACCTCATGCACCTTGTTCTGATTAGACGGTTTTTGATCCTTTGCATTGTGATCCAACGTCCATTGTCGCTCCTCCTCCTGAGTTTCTAATTTCTTCTGACTTAGAAGATTTTCTAAGTATTCAAAGGTCTTCACCTTTGAACCTCTTGTGAGTCTGTCTCTCGAACCTCGACTACACTTTTGAAAAGTGTTATCCCTTATGAGCTTGGCCTTCATGAAGGTTTCGACTTCCCGCACACTCCTTGTGTTTCAGGGATTTTCGATAACTCAGATCCAAATAATTTCTTCAAAATAAATTCTTCTCTCCCTCCTGGTGTTCTCCTCTTGCTTGATGCACACCTTGCAACATATTCTTACGCAAGGTTTGAGTTCTTGTGGATGACTATGCACGCTTTGCAACAGTCACTTTTCACTCCTTGAAAAGGGGAAAGTTTTGTGCTATCTCTTCTAACCTTCAGAACCAAAAGAGATCTCGTCAACGCACTCCCTGCGTTCTGTGTGCACACCTTGCACTGATTCGATAGAAGAGAAACAATTGAAACTTATACTAACATTCACAGTTCCATCTACTCATAACAAAATTAATTCATTCATGAAAACAAAATTACAGGGAATTGCAAACAATGTCCACACCATTCATTGGGTCAATTTTCCTCTGTTATCTTCATTCAAAAGTAAAAGTGGCTACAGTTATATCAAAACAACAACTAAAATTCAGAAATATCCTACTAACTTGCAGCCGCCTCATTTGAGCATACAAAACTTCTATTTATCTCATAGGGTCCTTAGGGTTCTCCTCGACTACTTGTCTACTCCAAAACCTAAACTAACAACTATATTAGTTCATTCATATTCCAGAGCAGGAGTGGAAACTCCCACTTCTCTCACGATCGTTCAAGCATGCTTCAAAATATTTCCTGGCATTGAGTTCAGGCGTGCTTCAAAATATTCGTCGTGATTGTCAGCGTACATATTTTGAAAAGATTCCCAGGTCTTGAGTGGTCCTAATCTACATGCTCGCTAACAATGCTCATGCATCAGCTTTCTTGCGACACTCTTTCCTCCTTTGTAACGTAGCATTCTTTTATTCTTTTTCAAGCTCTTTAAAATTTTGAAAAAGACAAAAAAAAAACCCAAAAAGAGGGAACGGGAAAAATATATTCTTTTTTTGGCAACACAATGAGTCACCCTCGGAAAAAGCACAACCTTTTGTTTGTTCGTCAAGGATTGGGATATATTATGACCTTAGGAAGTTGTTCTTGCTACATAGATTTGTGTCCTCCTCCGTTTGGTTACTCTTCCAAACACATGGAGAGTTTGTGTTGCCTCTTGCATCGTGAACTTATGTCAATTTCATGTTGCATGACTCTGATCATATTTCATGCTTTTGTCCAAGGGAAGTTTCACCCAACTTGAGTTGGCCTTTTTGCAGTTTTTCTCTTGACCACATGAGTCAGCCATCCTGAAAGTCCATTCAATTCCTAATTCAAAATCAACAAAGTTCTCTGCCTGATCATCAAGATCCTCTTGTCTTTTCCCGACGAGTCATCAAAGACCTCTGGGTAGTGAGGTCATACACTCACATTGTACTCCTAACTGAGTTTTGAATATCTTGAAGTTTTTTCTCGAGCTATGAAGACTTCATCTCCAGCCATCAGGCGTTATTGTATTTTTGAAGATGGATACTCTACTTGTATATATTTGATTTTGAGTTATATATATGTTGTGTATTTCTCGCGGCTACACTTTATATAGTTATATGACATGGATCTACAGTGTATTTTATTGGCAACCATGATTTATTTCATCATGAGCATGGGCATGCCCGCCTCAAAGAGACAATTGTTATTTTGCAGATGGCACCTCCCAAACTCTGGTCCCGGGCTCACTCGTTTCGTACATTGGTGAATATTTTGTAATGCATTTTAGCCATCAGATTCTCTTTTGAACTCACACATTAGGGGGCATCTGTTATAACCCTAAATTTCTCTACACATGCATACTTGTCCTTTGTCCCTCTTACTTGCATTTTTTTCCAAAGCATTATTGAGTCGCTCTTCTAAAAAACTAATTTTTTGAAGATGTATGCGCCCTGCACCACTACTTCCCACATACATATTCTTTTTGCACCACTATAGCCCAGGTACGTATGCATTCTGCACCACTACATCTCGCGTATACTTGCAAAAGTTTCAAAAAATAAAAAGTTGCAAGGAATTCATTGAGATTATGGGATATTGGGTAGTTTCCTAACTAATCCACTACCTATAGCTCATCACCCAACCGAATAACCATCCTTTGTCATATAAAAGGAGGTGTTGGGGTATCATTCTAGATCTAGATATAAGAACAATGAAACTCTACCTGTTTCACATCCCCTCCTTGCCCAAGTTATTGCAACCCTTTTGTGAGAATTGTCTCAGCATTCCCTAATTATCCCTTCTTCCTCCATCAGAACCCATTCACTTCCCAAGAAGAGATCAGAAGGTTGAGAGGAGAAGTCATACAAAGGTTCACTTAGATCTTGGTCAAGAGGATCCTGAACCAGGTTCGTGGAGAAGTGGTCAGATTTGGTTGTAAAGGTATAATCATTGAGTTATTAATAAAATAAATACTTTTCTTGTCCCAAATCATGGTGTATTGAATGCTTTTAATGGTTTATGTTTTGACATTCTAACATCTAACCCTAATTTGAATACGAAATAGCATGCTTGTATTTTTCTGTTTTTCTATCTTTGAATGAAGGTCATCCTTGAGAGGAGGCTTGCAGTCAATGAAGCTTTCAAGCATAAGGGGATCATCATCGGACGTGGAGTAGAGGTATAGTTACTCGATCCCTCTCATATTTGATTTTCTTGTATGAGTTTTGGTATGTTTGGGGTAGTCTAGAGAAGTAGTTGACTTTTATACGGTTAATTGATATGCCTACATTCTGAACCCTGGTGTAGTCATAGGGGGGGTTTCCCGCTAGCATGCATGTTTTTTAAATGCTTTTGGAGAGGAAATTTGGGGAAATTCCTAGCAAACTTTGGGAAAGTGTTAATCCATGGCACAAATGCATAGGTGTAAAATTTTGTGCTATAACAAGTACTAATTTTTGTGCCTTGATAGATTCTACAATACATTTTGATGCCCTGATATATTATATGGTTTCCTTGAGTCTCTACTTTTGTACTTCTAACTCGTTGTTATGGGCATCCCATAGAATTTTTATCCTTTTCTCAAATTTTTCATTCATCTTGTCTCTTTGTGCTTGCAAAGCTCTGTTCATCTTTTATGTATTGAGATTGTTCGTTGATTTTGTGGCTTTCTGGGAATCTGTGGTAAACTTGTCTCTCACATTTCTCAATTTTTTCTCCAGTTCAATGACCCTATTTTTGGCAGTGTTGAGCGTGTTGGTTTCCTCAAGGACAGATGAGGCATTTATCCCTGCAAAAGCATGGAGTGCAGAGACTGCTTGAACCACTTTTTCTTCAGGGTCAGGCCCTGCTTTCCATTCTACTACCCTCCCCACATATGATTTAGACCTCATGTATTCTCCTATTTTCCTCTTGGATGATCTATTCTCGATACTTCTTGTCATGTGATCAAAATAGTAGTCCTCGATGGCTACTATAGAGCCCTCAAAATTCAGGGCTTGGGAGGAGAAAGAGGAATCCCTTGGAATAGTACTTATGGGAGTGTATTCTTCAGGGGGTTCGTTCATAATGCCCATATTGGGTGTTGATGGAGAGATAGTAGTCTAGCTTAAATTCTGGAATTGTTGTTGCTTCAATAGCTCGTCCACATTCTTCTTAGCGTAAACTTCATTATCTACTCATTGTGCCTCTGCCTCTTCAAATGATCTCTTGGCTTCTACTTCATCAACCAGTTTCTTGGCTTCTACTTCATTAGCCAATCTCTTCGCTTCCATATCATTATCCAATTTCTTGGCCTTGGCTTCTTCTTCTTTCTTATTTTGGAGCGCATCCTGTTGCGCCATGCACTCATGTTATTTTCTTCTCTCTTCCTCCTCATCATGTCTTCTATGATAATCATGCTCATCTTGGAGTATTTTTTGTTCTATTTTTTCCTCCTTCCTAGTTTTCTCCTGTTCTTTGGTGATGTTAGTGTCCTTCTCTTGTTGAAGCAATATCTAAAATTTTCTTAGAGTTAACCTCTTTATCTCTTCTTGTTAGTTCTCAAGTTCTCGCTTGGCAGAATCATGGGGTAAGTTATGTAGGATTTCATCATAAGAGAGGATCCCTTTAAACTTGTCCTCTTCAAAATATACCACATGGATGTTGGAATGGGTGATACCAACAAATATGACATGGATAATTGTTATCTCATGAGGATCATGGCCTTTGGGATCTCCTAGGCATAGGATCAACTCTTGTAGGGCCTCTACTTCTTTCCTTTCATGTTGGCCATTGAATATAATGTAACTTCCTATCTAGATGGGGAAAACTGGATAAAGTTTCTTGCTGCTAATTTGCAATAGTGAAATGACCTCTGACCCCATGGTTTGGTATGCAATATCCCTCATCAACAAATGGTCTAGGAAAAATTAGGGTAAAAGGTGTAGGGCTCCAGTGGTTCCATACACCTTGGTATATGAACAATATTTATAGAGAAACTATTCAACTACCCCTTTCATCCCATTCCTGGCTTCGAAGGAAATTATGTGTCTTGGAAAAATAAACAGAATAGAGTGCAGAGGGGATAGGAAGAGATTACATATGTCATAAAAGTGTTTTTTGTAATTAATGTTCCATAACTCGGAGCAATATACATGGATGGGGGGTTGGTTTCGGTCCCAGTTCCACCCCAAGTCAAAAAATTGTACAAAGGAGAATATGGCATCAATCATGTAGGTCGACATATAAAAATAGGGCTTCTTCATACCTGGGACATTCTTCACATGTAGAATATTTTACTTGTTTTGACGATGGTGTGTGCCAAAGGCAGCCAATTGGTTTGAAAATGTGTGCTCTTTTCTTCTCCGTATAGTCGACAAATCATGGCTACTGAAATTTTGTAGGGCGTCTTGATCCTGTGAGTGGGAACTAATTTCTAGCCTTGCTTGAGGGTCTCTTCCTCATCAACCCACCAATGTTTCATTTTCTTAGTTGGTCCTTTGCTTGCTTTGGAAAACCCTTTTAAGAACGATTCATTGAGATAGCATGTGGGAGTGAGAAGATGATATCTCGATCTAGTGTCTTCGGGTATCAAGGATGCTACCTGCTTCCCTTGTTTGCTCATGATGGTTGCTATGGTTATATCAAATTGTTTGAAGCACCATTGCACTGCCTCATTGTATGGGAAAAGTGTTGGCCAGATGGATATTAGATGGATGTCGCTTCTTAGGATATTATGGTAAACTCCCAAATTCTCATCATCCGTGGGGAAATATGAAGAATCGAAGATCCTGTAGATTTCTTCATAACCAGAGAAGTGGGGTTCACCAGTGTGGTGATTAGTATCAGTCACCAACACTTCAATTGGTTGATATGATGATTCAGGACCTGCAACTGACTGGAAGTAAATTGATACCTTCGGTATTTTGGGATTCTGGCTTGTCATGATTGATTATTAGTTTGTCATGTATTACCACGTTGAAATGAGTATCATCCCAATAAACATAACATGTTAATTGTAACAATAAAAATTTTAAAATAAAAATGGGCTACCTGTGATTAAGTAGAGATAGTAATTGTGCAGTAATACTCATTGTAAAATCAACACAAAACAAATGTTTCAAAAACTTATGGAGAAAGATATGTTTGAAGATGGGGTTTTATAGCTCTTAACACACATTAAACAATCATAAATGTGCCAAAACTTGGTTGTGTACGAGAATCATCTCTAAATATGGTGCCAATCCATGTCATTAATTCTCATTAAGGGTGGCAGTTGCCCGAATTTGTGTATCAGAGTTGGCTAAAGGTTGATGTTCAAAAGGACCATCATCAGAGTCATGAATTTAGAGAGGGAAGGATTGCAGGTTAATCTGAGCTTCGATGGGAGGGGTATCAAAAGAATATTCCATTTTCTTTAGAAAGGCATGTCGAATTGATAATTATGCAATGTTGTAGGGAAGGTGGGACCTGTTGAATTCATTGTGTCGTAGCTCATCAAGGTGAGGTTCAAACTAATCCCCGAAGAAAGGGCATTGAAGGAATATTCCCTTTTCTAAAAAGGTGTGTCGAGCATACAATTTATAGGACTTCGGAGAAAATCCATCGGATTTCATCCCTATAAGTCCCACGGGATAAGGAAACATTTGGACTCTGGTGGAAGCAATGTCGAAAGAATATATCTTTATCCTGGAAGAATGTTCCAAACATGCAAATTGGAGGGCTCGAAAAAAAAATTGGAGTTTGAAAGGATGAGGGACAGAATGGACTCCGACGAGGATGGTATCAAAGGAATATTCCTTCGATGCCTAGGGGTAGTGAAGAGTCCCAAAGGAAATAAAGGTGATTTATTGAATATTAATAAATGGGAAAGAAAAGGGTCCAATCTTAAAATACCACTTGGGGAGGTAGCGATCGGACAAGTCGTATTGACTTGAGGGTGTCAAGTACATGCTAGGTATAAATCTATCCATCCATGAGATGACAAGTGAGGAGTAGAGTTGATGTGCCAAAGATATCAGAGTGCAAGGGTCTAAGTTCTGGGTGGTGTGTGGAGTGAATTATTCCGACAAAGATGATTTCAAAAAACCCCTTTTTCATAAGAACATCGGAAAGGTTTCTATCAGAATAAAATATGGTGTGAGGTTGGTTCCGAATCAATAATGACTTAGGAAAATGGTACAAGAGTGAGATGAATTACTCCAGCTAATTAAAACTAGGGATCGGGTCCTTGTTGTGAGGGAGAAGAACGATAAAATTAGGGAGTAGAGTTTGAAGAGTGCAGTATCAGGGGGATTATTTATTACTACGTCCAAAGGGCTACCATTCACAATGAATGCATAAAGTGTATAGGTGATATAAAACAAAAATTCATTCAAGCTCATATCTCCTTAGTGAAGCAGGAATGTATGCCTTGTAGGAAAAATTTAATAATAGGAAGAGGGGCCCATAAAAAATAAAAAGTAAAATGGGTCGTTGCGGGAGGTGAGCCACAACACAATGTTAGTCACTCATTCAATGATCATTTGTTGTCAAATTGGTTAACTCTAACTTGTTATTCGACTGAATTCCCTAATCGACTACTACAGTTGACTTGACTAGTGGGTCTAGTTGGCAGATCCAACTAGCCCCTACAACATCTCCCCCCCACCACCACAATTCCTTGCGCATCCCGAGAAAGAGGGGAATGTGACAAAATCACAAATTATTTTGTTATGTCCTTCTTTTGAAGTTAATACAAAATGAGAAGAAGAGAGATAAGAAGAGAGAATGTTGGAATTAAGTTCTAGTGAAGTTTTGTTGCTTGTTGAATTGTAGATGTTTCTATTTGCAGGTAGATCACTCCTTTAGTACTGCATTTTTGGAAGTTTCAAGATTTAGATACAAATTTCCAGCTTATTCTTAGTTGAATTCTAGAGTTTGGCAGCATCCCTGGTTTTTGTTTGTGTCCACGGTCGGATTTTCTTCCCACATAAGAGTGTTACTTGAAACAATATTTTCACATTTTCTTTCTGCCTTCAATAATTAACCTTTGCTAATGGGGAATTGTTGGTTTGTATTCATGTGATCCATTCAGGTAACCCGAATTAGACTGTGAATTCCATAACCTATCTTATGGATGACTCTTGAATGTCCCTCT
Organism: Picea sitchensis; assembly: GCA_010110895.2. Lineage (NCBI taxonomy): Eukaryota > Viridiplantae > Streptophyta > Pinopsida > Pinales > Pinaceae > Picea > Picea sitchensis. Next base: position 18,486 of record SNQJ01S0108730.1, read on the forward strand.
ACCCTTGGGATTGAGAGAATGCTACCGAGGAGGAGAGTTCCTTCTTTTGTGTGATGATGAGTATATTCTATTGACGTCTGTATCCAAGATGGATGGACAACTTCTCCCTTCTAGATATTTGGATCATGTGGGTCATCATCTGCAACATTTGTCATCAACATGGTCTATTTTTAGAAGCTTAACTACTTGCGGGGTGGTTTCTCTTTGTTCCTTTAGCTTTGATATATAGGGGATGGTTTGTTGATTTTGAAGGAAACTGATAGGATAGCCAGACTCTTCGCACGTAACTTAATCTTCAAGGATCTCGATTTTCATGGATATGTGTGTGTGATGAAGGTTCATGTCCTTTATTGATGGATTGAATACTCGTGGTATAAAATCAATTACTTTGTTGTACACTTACACAATATTCATTATCTTGATGAGAGATATTTGCACGTACTATCATTTTAATTGTTTGTATACCACATGAAATATTGTGTGTTGTTATGATGTTGTAGTATCCATTTGTTTCTTAGTAATGGTGTTGACATTGATTTTTGGTTCGTGTGAAGAGACCTTTATGTCCCTGGCGACAGAAGAAATATATGTCCATGTCTTCTTCTGATCTCATGATGATTTGATTAATATTTGGTCTTTTGACTCTATGCTTGTATTGTTGATGGTTTGATTGGGATATTGTTTATTCACTTGAAATTCATATTTATGCGTTTTCTTTTACTGAAATTCTCTGGGGGTATTTTCTGAAATCAAGTCCTACTAGTGTCCCCCCTTCCACCAATATTTCACCAATAGGGTTGTAGCTTATTATGTATGATATTTTTTTAGTTGGGCCCGATTGACTAATTTATTAAATGGTTGACCTTGGAGTGTTTTTATCTTTACTGCTCCTAAAGGTCGAATGTCTTTGACCATATATGGCCCTAGCCATGTATTTTCTAGCTTTCTCGGCTTTCCTTTTACTTGATTGTCATATAGGAGTACCAAGTCCCCATAATTAATATCCTTTTTCTTGAGATGTCGATCGTGCCAGGATTTTTGCTTGTTCTTTTGATTTTCCCGGTGTTGTTGTGCCAACATTATTTCCTCTTCTAATTGATTTAGTTCATAGAAATGTTTCCTTGTATCACGTATATGGTCAAATTCTAACATTGGTGTTATTCATCCTACATTAGAGCAAAAGTGAAGTGGTATGATGGCCTCCTGACCATAGACTAACTTGAAAGGTGTATGTCTTGTTGATCTTTTGTATGTTGTTCTGTAGGTCCATTGTATTATCGGAATTGTGTTGTCCCAGTCGTCTCTGTCGAATCCACCTACTTTTGTTAATCCTTTGTGTCAAGTATTGTTAAAATATTTGACAGCTCTTTTTTCCTCCAGATGATATGCAATTGTCTTTTTATGGTCAATCATAAATTTCTTGAGCAATACTTTAATTGTACTATTGATAAAATGTGTTCCTTGGTCACTGATTAATGTCACAGGGTAGTCGAAAT
>SNQJ01S0108731.1:18313-47684 GCA_010110895.2 Picea sitchensis
ATGCTCAGAAAATCAATCCGAGTTCTGGATTGACCAAAAATTTAAAAACGAACTGCCAAAAAACATGTCGAAAAAATAACTCGAGAAAGAGGATTGCTCCCGAATTAGCCCACTCCTTTGATTATTGTAATTCTGGAATATTCAAACCTCATGGTCGGAATATTCAAACTTTTTGACTTATTCAGGAAAATTAAATCTAGTGACGGGATATCTGGATATCTGGCAGACCGATAACATCATTTGGTTATTGGAATTGTGGAATATTCAAACTTTTTGACTTAGTAACACTAAATCTAGTGACGAGATATCTAGCTAACTGATAACATCATTTGGTTATTGCAATTTTGGAATATTCACACCTTATTGTGGAAGATTAAATCCAGTGACGGGATATGTGGCTGATCGCTACTGAGCATCATTATTTGGCTATTGCAATTCTTTCCGGTTATATGTATAGGACTATTTCGATCGTTGGCCATATCTTCGATGATATTTTAACGCTAACTACCGTGTCACTGTGAAATAAAGGCTTGACCTGGTTCATGGTCCACCTATCTCTATCTGTTGAAAAAAGCTTTGAAAACTAATGGTCGGAAGAGAACACAGAAAGGGCCTGGTGTGAATGGGTGAAAGGGTTTAATGTGTGTATATATGACTGCGTACCGAATCAATGGAGCCCAGGGTGAGTGGGTGTAGGAGTTTAATGTTCTCTGCGTGCTGTGAGTGGGTGTAGGGGTTTAATGTTATCTGCGTGGTGAAATCCCCGCAGCGAACTAATCGGACGAATTCTCCGCACCGAACTAATCGGGCCCGGGGGTGAGTGGACAGTGGATGTGGGGGGTTGATGTGTGTATATATTTCTTCGCTCAGAATTGCTCGGGCCGCCTGAGGACGAACGGGTTTAGCGGTTTAATATGTGTATCTCTCTCTCTGTGCGCCAAATTACCGGGGCCCGCGGTATTTAACTGTAGTAAATTAATGTTCGACGCGCTGAGTACTCGGGCCCGGGTGTAAGTGGATCTTAACCTATATATAACTCCTGCCGGTTGTGAAAGTCTAAATCTACTTCATGACCATCTTTCCATCCACAGCCATTTTTAATTCTACTTTCGAATTGCTAATGGCATCCTCCTCCACCGTTGTTTCTCCCAACATCAATCTATTATACGATGTATTCATAAATCATCGTGGTCCTGATGTGAAGAAAACCTTCGCCAGCTATCTTTACCGTCGTCTCGTTTCACATGGATTGAGAGTTTTTCTTGATCAGCAAGAATTGCAACAGGGACACGATTTAACTTCTCAAATAGAAGGCGCCATAAACACTGCTTCCATCCAAGTGGCTATTTTCTCTCCTGGATATGCCGAATCAAGTTGGTGTCTCAATGAACTCCTCCTAATGTTGGAGTCTGGCTAGTCATTATTCCAGTGTTTTACCACGTGAGACCTGCTGACCTTAGGTGGACGTGGGGTAAAGATGGAGAGTACGCTCGAGCCCTATGTAAACTGGAAAATAAGAGAAACTATGACCATGAGGCTCACGAAGAGAAGCCGCGATACGATTCCACCACTCTTGGAAATTGGAGAAATGCTCTTTCTAGTGTTGCAGACATCAGCGGTTTCGATTTGGACGCTTGTAATGGGTAGGGACTCAACCTCTGTATTGCATAACTTTGTTCTGTTGTATAGATTTATATAGACGTTTTTTTCTCAAGAGCATAACTTTTTTTTTTTTTTTATGTTGTATAGATTTACGTAGACCTTTTTTTTCTCATGAGTTTGTTTTGAATGTCCTACTTTATTGTGAATAACAAGAGACGAGGGGGAGTTGCTAGAGAAGGTGGTTGAAAGTGTGTTGAAAAAGGTGAGAAAAACACGATTAAATGTAGCCAAATATCCAACTGGTTTGGATGAGAAAGTAAAAGATTGTGAAACTGAAATTTTATGTCAGCAACAACTCCAGAATGCAAAAACTCAGATCATGGGAATTGTTGGTTTGGGCGGAGTGGGAAAGACAACCCTCGCCAAAGAACTCTTCAATCGGAAGAGTTCACAATACAGTAGATCTTGTTTTTTATCCGACGTCAGAGAAAATGCAAATAAAGGCTCTTTAATTTTATTGCAGACCCAACTGCTTAAGAACTTGACTGGATCAGAGCCCATAATAGATGGTGTCGATGAAGGTGTAGAGACACTTAAAAAGCCTCTGTCATCTTATCAAGCATTAGTAACTTTAGATGATGTAGATAGTGTGAATCAGTTGGATGCACTTTTGCCAGTTAAAAATCTTCTATGCGCAGAGAGCTTAATATTGATTACATCTCGAGATAAAGATGTTCTTACAAGTTGGGGATTGGAAACTTCATCAATTTATAAATTAACTGGTCTGAATACGCAATACTCCCGAGCTCCCATGCTTTCAACCAGCCCTTTCCAGTCCTAGGATATGAATTTCTGGTAGATAAATTCTTAGAAGAGTGTGATGGATTGCCCTTATCTTTAAAAGTGTTTGGGGCACTTCTCTATGGTAAAAATGACATGTCTTATTGGGAAGACCAATTAGATAGACTTAAACATATATTACCCAATGAGATACAAGGAAGACTTAGAATTAGTTATGAAACCCTTAATAGAGAGGAAAAACAAATATTTCTAGATATTGCTTGTTTTTTTATAGGACAAAACAGGGATACCGCCATTAGAATATGGGACGGATCAGGTTGGAAAGGTTGGTTGGGGTTTCAAAATTTACATAACAAATGTCTTGTAGAAGTGGACAGTGAAAATGACATATGCATGACCACTTCAGAGATTTGGGAAGAGAACTTGGAGAGGCTTCATTGCCGCGTCGTCTTTGGCGTTGGACAGAGAATGTGATTGACGATATGTTACAACAATCATCTGTAAGTGCTCAATCATTTAATAGTTTATTTATTGTTCAATAAAAGTCTTAGTTGAATTTTTTAATCTTTGATTCATTTTCCCATAATGGTACTTAGTGAATATAATGATAGTGATCACAATGATATTATTCACTGAAAATCTTGGTTCAATTTTTCAGTTCTTTGATTCATTCTCAGATAATGAACAGGTCATAACTATGCGGGAAATTAGGATGGTCCTTACTGAATGTAAAGTAATGATAATGATGACAATGATCTGTTATATTCAATAAAAATCCTGCTTCAATTTTTTAGTTTTGACTCATTTTCCCATAATTCACAGGTAATAACTGTGCGAGGAATTAGGATGGTTTTTAGTGAATATAATGATAATGATGACAATGATGTATATGGCGGTGTGTGTATGAGGAGGTTGCAATTTGTTGATACTGAAGATACTCTCTTAAAACGCATCTTGAGAAGGATGCAATCCCCAAATCTCATAGGATTCCGCTGGAACAGGTGTCCGTACTCTTCCCTGCCTTCCTGGATTCCAATGAAGAATTTAAGGGTTCTACAAGTTTCGGGGAGCGTATTAAAAGAACTGTGGGAAGGAGAAGAGCAATCACAGGTAAATAGAAATTTGTTGCTTTAACGTTTGTGTTTTTAGTTGTTAGTGATATATCTGGAACGAATTCTAAAGGCCTTGTAGATTAGAACCGTGAATGGCATACATGCACAATTTGCAGGTACCTTTGCAGTTGCGGGAATTGGAGATTTCTGCTCCCCTCTCCAGTATTCCAAAATCAATAGGGCAGCTGAAGTACCTTGAACAGATTGTTGTCACTTGTCCTAAAGAAGGGAAGAGTAATGTCCAAAAATTGCCAGCAGAATTTTGTCATCTCAAGTTATTGAAGACCTTGGTGTTAACAGAGTGCTCAAAAATGAAATCGCTTCCAGATTCATTTGACGATTTAACAAACCTCCAACACATCGATCTGTTAGGATGCGACAATTTGGAAAGGCTTCCAAATTCCTTTGGGAATTTAATCAGGCTGAAATATCTTAACCTGAAGCATTGCAAAAATTTGACCATCACTAATGAAACACTTGGAAACATCACCACGCTTGAATACCTAGGTCTTTCTTATTGTCATAAGATTGAAGTATTGCCTCAGCAAGTGGAACATCAAAGGTTCCTGAAGAATTTGTATTTGAATGGTACAAGCTTAAAAGAATTGCCAACTGCAATCGGAAACTTAAGCGATTTGGAAGTTCTGGAATTAGGAAGCCCTTTGCTGAACACGCTGCCTTCTTCGTTGGGTGACCTGAGGAACTTGAAGAAATTGAAGTTGTATCATTGCAAGGAATTGAAAAGTCTGCCAGATTCTGTTGGACTGCTATCGCAGTTGACTATGTTGGTAGTAAGTGGTTGTGGGTTATGCGAACTGCGCTTTAAAATGGTGAAGGGAGAAAGAGAAACATTAGGAACATGGAGCAATTTAGACTCTTCCATCCAGAAGTGCATGCCTCTGCTCCAAAGCTTATTTATATACAAAACAGAAATATCAGAGTTATCATTTGCTCAAGGTGGTTGCCCCAACCTTCGACATCTTGTCATCGTCTCTGACAAAGTTTTGGTGGAGATTGGAACATTGCCAGATACACTGACTAAATTTACTCTTCGGTATTGTTCTAATTTGAGGAAACTAGGACTTTGTGGTCTTGATAAAATTGAAAGGCTTGAAATTAGCCGGTGCAAAGAAATTGAGGAGCTACCAAGCATTGAAACATTACTATCTTTAGAGTGGTTGTGTGCAGAAGGATGTGTGAAGCTGAAGAGCATACAGGGGTTTGCGCAGCTCAGAAAGCTTCGAACAGTAAGCGTGAGTAACTGCTCCAAGTTAGAAGAGCTGGAAGGTCTAGAACACTGTATCTCGTTGGAGAAGCTTGATGCCTCTGGATGTTTCAAGCTACAATGGGGTGTGGGAGTGCTGGAGCAGCTGCGTCAACAGTTGAGTGATGGCCTTGACATCTAGGCAGTTTTGTAATCAAAGCATATGTTTTTAATTGTTAAACTCTTCCCCGGCCATAGGCCATGGTGATTTGAAGAGGCTGCATATGTTGCTATTTTATGTACCATAAACTGTTTCCATTAAATAACTAATTAATTAAAGAACTATACATATTCATTGTAAAGTATTTTGTTGAAGATATAAATGAACTTTAATAAAAAAGTATTGTGGAGAAATATGGTTGATCATATAAATGGATTTTATTAGAATTAATGGATTTTATTAGAATTTAACCTTGATAGGCAGGTTATACTGTAATCCGTTTTAATGGATTTTCCCTCGTACGGTGAAGGAGTCGGGCCGGTAATGTGTGTCTTCATAATAATTCCATTTCCATTTCACAACAATCGATGGGAATCTGAAGTTACATATACAAAGGATAATCACTCGAACATATAAAGTTTATTATATTTAAATAATTTTTTAACAATTTCTAAAGTAATATGTAAAGTTGGGATCAATATTTTAATAAAATAAAACAAGGCTTTAACAAACAGGTGTAAATTGTCATTTATCGCATAAAGATTCCTAATGTAAATGATAATACATCTGAATTAGGTAGTAAATACAATTACATAAGTTATTAAAATATAAATATAAAAAACTGTCCCATTAAAAACTATTTAACAAAATAAATGGTTTTTTTCAATTAATAATTATAATAAAAATATAAAAACTTATCAAAATAATTTAAAAGAAGATATTGATGAGACATCAACAATGAGAGGACCAAATATACTTATTGTGTACATTAATTTTATTTCTGCCATTTGCTTTCACATCAATGAATTCTCATGTTCGTAGTTTTTTGGTCCAGCAAGCTATATGTCAGTAGTTTTTTGGTCCAACAAGCTATATGTCAGTTGCTTGGTAAGTTATTGAATTGTTTATCAACAGAAACTGTGACTATTTCTTTACTTATCACTATAAGTTTATTCTACAAGTTTATTTATCGACATGTAAGCAATCTTGATTCTTGCTATAAGTTCATTGACTTGTAAGCAACCTAAAAGTTTATTTATTGACATGTAAGCAATCTTCATTCTTGCTATAAGTTCATTGACTTGTAAGCAACCTTGTGAATATGGTTTAGTATTCTATTTATCACATTCAAACAGTAAGAAGCATTAAAGATTTATCGGCATGCATACCTAACTTATTACACACTGTTAAGGACTTCTTGTCAAAGTGTTAAGTGTTAAATTTTGAATTATGAATGTTTTGGTGTAGAGAATTTTTTTTTTTTTTTATTATGATAGAGAAGCAAGAGTTGAAACCAATCATTTTAAGTTTTGAAAACAATTGAATTTCTTTGTAAGAAAAGAATGTGCAAAAATTAACCCTTAATCCCTAATTAGATAGTCATTGGAAGACTAATTGCAAGTAAAAATAATCCTCTCTATCTTGGACACAATATGTCAAGGAGATTTTGTAGAGGAAGAAAGTAAAAGTAGAGAAAGAGAGGTTGGATTACAATTTAATTTAGGTTACACAATGTGGTTTTGAAAAACCATCATTGTTAAGACATTATTTTGTAGATTGTTCAAGACAAAAATTTTGTGTAATTTAACTACTAACATGTTCAGAACCCGGTAATATCATTTAATATCAAGTCAAATTAAAATAAACAACATTTGGAAAGAAAAAACCAGTTTTGTTTCACCAAAATAAAATTAATGTATGTTTAATATTAATGGTTATATTGAGAATAATGTTAAACTATGCTATCTTTTTTTAATAATTTATCTACACATATATGATTCCTATAATGTAGGCAATCATTAAAAGTTGAAACATTGGTATATTGAAATATATGCACACTACTATTTAATTTTAGAATATAATTGTAAAACAAGTCGAATGTATGCATAGTGGTATAAACAAACACATTCATTTTTCTAGTGTAGAAGGACATTTTCAATCCAAACAAACTACCATATAAATCTCAAAACATTGTGGGTATTGCTTTTTGGAATATTGCAAACAAACATGCAGTGCTTGGAAGACATAACTTGTACTTGAATGAAACAATCTTGTGTCTAACTTTATCAATAAGTACAAACAATAGTAAATACTATGAAACACTTTTCACTCTACAACTTCAAAAGTTTATGTGAACAATTTTAAGAAGACTTTGCAATCTAAACATCTAGTAACATCAAACACCATGTGGTTCATAAATATATTCTAAAATATTTCACAATTGAAACCTCACCTAGAGACTCTTTTTCTTTTATGGAATGCATTGAAGATACTCTAATTTGAGCTCATTAGGAGTTGTCATAATGAGAAATTAATGAGGTTTTGATATCCAATTTTGAGATAAGTGAGATATTCATAAAATTTATGGTTGTTGATGATCCGAGTGGATATTGGTGGCCACCCACCTATTCCAACTGGCTTATTTTGGAAGTTTTCATGTCAGCACATCTTTCTGTAGTTCCAGGGCCGTTTTGGGGCCCTAAACAGTGTTTTTTTTTTTTACTTTCCACAGTCAAACTATAGATGAATTCAGAGTTTGACAACATAATGTGTAGTTATCGAGAAGACATTTCCAATGGGCTATCACGCGCCTAAAACAAAGGTCGTATGCAAAATTTATGACCCCGGGAAGTTGAGGTACCAACTTACCCATAGGAGCGCACATAACTTTTGGCGTTTCATCTCCTAAGGTTAGGTTTTTGGATGTCTAGAATTTTGACATTCATGAATAATGTTAAAAGGGACTTTGGAGCCTCATTGTAATCATTTCTTCTCATACGGATGCACGTAGCAGCCACATCTCTTCTTAGAGATAACTACCACCATTCGAGCAAGTTGTTTCAGTTCTGTAGTTTTACAGTTTCATCCTAATTAATTTATTCAATAGAAGTTATTGTTCATTGGATATATTTTGTTGTTCCCCGTATCTCTGTGTTATTGTATCCAGACTGTTATTCATTTTGTTCTGCTCATAAATTCATATCAGTGTTATCAGAGCGGTTTGCTTTTCATTTATTTTTCTTCTTGCATGTTTCCAACAAGGTCCGGGTACAAGAAGTTGGGAATTGAACCAATCAAGCCTTTGCAAGATCGGCCACGCTGAGCCCGAAAACAACCCATGGGGTATGAGAAGAAAGATGATGGAGTAGGATATCCTTTTAAAATGTTGCTCGAAGAATCCCTTGCATGATAAAGGAACAAAATGATAGACAACTTTGCACAGATCCTTCGGTGGCTACCCACAGGAGACACATCTTCATCAAGCAACCATGCAACCCCCTTCAAGGTACAATTAAATTTTGATATTTCATTATTTGAAGGACTAATAGATGCAGATGTTGTAGATAAATGGATGAATTTGCTAGAAGGGTATTTTTCGGTCCACAATTTTTCTGACAGGGAAAAGATTACTTTTTCACTTCTCAGGGCCGTCCCCCATGTTAAGGACTGGTGGGATATTTACTCCAAGAAAATGACCATAGAGGAACATGCAATATTTGTGGTCTCCCCCACATGGGATTCCTCAAGGGATTCCATTAAAGAACAATACTACCCTGTTGGAAGCTACGAGGACCAGTACACAACATGGACCACACTGCGTTAGGAAAGGGACCAGACAATACCATATTTCACCAATATTTTCCATACCCTGTGCACCAAATTGGGTATCAAAGACTCTGAACGACATATGGTGCTCAAATACTGCGGTTGTCTACATAGATACATTCAAACATAAATGGATTTTTTGGACATCGCATCATTAGGTGTGGCTTACATGTATGCTTTCAAGATCGAGCATAAATTTAATAAGAAGAGACGAGAGTTTGTATATGCAAAGTCCTCACATCCAAAGCAGGGAAAAGGTGGCCCCAACCTACAAAACAAGGAATAGGGAAAAGATGGTCACTCTCATGACAACCAGTCCAAGACGCAATCCAAGAAGGGTAATGAGAAGTTGAAGAAGGACACATGAAAATGGTGCGAATACCATAAAATCCCTTGGAACAACATCAGAGAATGTCGCTCCAAGAAGTCACTGGTGGCCGAGTTGAAATCTTCTGAGTCAGAGGTAGATTTTGACTCCGAATCAAATCCAGAAATTGGGAAGCTGATCATCGATGCTAAACCCAGTTCTACTGTCGCTACCACCAAAGTCCCAACCAAGCGAACTAAAAGAACCAGAGGAAGGGGAACGTCTCTTTCACTCACAAATGTGGGTAAAGGGGACTTTAATACATTTCATTGTCGATAGCGGAAGTCAGAAGAAATTGATTTCATAAGAGGTCATCAAGCGGCTTGACCTGCCGATAACACCGCACCCACAACCCTATGCCATCGATTGTCTTCGCCAAGGACGAGATCTCTGTGTCATCCAAAAATGTCGTCTTCCCTACAACATCAGGCCCTTCAAAGATGAGGTATTGTGTGATATTGCTCACCTTGAAGTTTGTGATGTTCTTTTAGGCCAACCATATTTGTGGAAGCGACATGCTATGTATGAGTCTAGACCCCGTAGTGTTATTATTACTTTGTGTAGAAAATTGCACAGGATACTAGAGGTAGCGTCGCCCACCGCTATTTCTTTAATCTCTGCTAAGAAATGCAATAAGGTAATTTCATATACCGGGAAGTTTGTTTTCTTTGTGATCTGTGTTCACAATAAATAAAAGGTCGTCGCCACATCCATGACCTCTACATTGAGCCTCTCTTTGCAGCAGAAGCAAGTGGAAGAGATTGTGGAAGAGTGCAAAGACATCTTCTCCTCACCCACTAGGGTACCATTGCACTCCATGTCAAGCATCCAATGGATCTAACCCCCGCTGCACCACTTCCTAATGGATCAGTCTTTCGTCGCTCCTTGATGAAAAATGATGAAATCAAGTGCCAGATCCAAGAGTTTCTTCAAAAGGGGCACATTCGACCCAACTCCTCCCCTTGTGGAAGCTCGATTGTGTTGTTGTAGAAGAAACACATGACTTGGCGGCTCTGCATTGATTACATACCATTAAACAAAATCACATTCAGGAACTGGTACCCAATTCCCCAAATTGATGACCTTCTTGACCAACTCAAGGGGGAAAAGTTATTCAACAATATTGACCTAAAGTTTGGCTACCACCAGGTTCCCATCGAACCCACTCATGTATGGAAGACAACTTTCAAATCTAAAGAAGGTCTCTTCGAATGGTTGGTCATGCCCTTTGGCTTAAAAAATGCACCAACAACTTTCATGAGATTGATGGACGATGTATTGAGACATTTCACTAACTCTTTTGTGGTGGTATATCTAGATGACATCCTCATCTTTAGTAGAACTTGGGAGGGGCACATGCAACATATTCAATAGGTTTTGGGCACTTTGCGGTAGCACAAGCTATATGCCAACTTGGAAAAAGGATCCTTTGGCATGAACACGGTCCAATACTTGGGTTACATTGTTGATGAGCATGGGGTACATCTGGATCCAACTAAGATCCAAGCCATTAGTGACTGGCGAGCCCTGACCACACTAATCGAGCTTCATAGCTTCTTGGGACTTGCCAACTTCTACCGAAGGTTCATGTTGGGATTCTCCCATATTACATGGGCCCTCATCCAAATAACCAAGGGTGGTGGCAAGGAAAATTTCTCATGAGGGAAGGCACAAAAACAAGCATTTAATGATCCAAAGCATCGCTTGTGCTCAGCTCCAGTACTCTCCTTACCTGATATGCAACAACCGTTCGAGATTGAGACTAATGCCTTCGATTATGCTGTAGGTGCAGTCCTCACTCATCATGGTCATCTAGTAGCATACCATAGTGAGACACTCTTAGATACTGTCCAAAAATACCCCACCTATGACAAAGAAATGTATTCCAATGTGCAATCCTACCATCAATGGAAGCATTGCATTCTGGGAAAGGAGAAAATCCTCCACATTGATCACAAGCCTCCACAGTTCATACAGACATAGGGGAAGTTGAAGAATGACCTCCATCAAAAGTGGTCCACATACCTACAACAAATCCATCTCAATGTCAAGTATAAGACTAGGAGCACAAATCGTGTCGCTGACTGCCTCAGTCGCCCTCCCGTTGTTTCACTCATGAAAATTATCCATTCCTGTGGGCACAAGGCATCTGAGTGGCCCTAACTTTATTAGCATGACCCTGAATTCACCACCACCTATCAACTCTTGGATACATGAGCGAATGCCACCGAATTTCAAATCCAGGATGGACTGCTATGCCATCTGGGCCACCTCTGTGTTCCCACAAGTGAGTGTGTAAATATGATTTGGTGATCCAGGTGGATATCGATGGCCACCCACCTATTCCATAGGCTCGAAAAACAGTTTTCCATTTTGGCAGTTTTTTGGGTTCCAAACTTCTGGGGCTGTTTTGAGGCCCTAAACGACATTTTTTTGGGAATTTGAGGCCTAGCTGACTAAGAAAGGCTAGCCAAAAATCGTTCTTCTCGGTTATACCTTTCCAACGGTGTATTGAGTACCCCAAAAGGAGACCATATGCAAAAGTTACGCCCCTGGGAAGTTGATGTATCAACTACCCCCATCGGGGCCCACAAACCTTTTGGATTTTCATCTTCTGGGGTTAGGGTTTTGGATTTTACTTATGTTAAAAAGGAATTTGGAGCCTCATTGTAAAAATCATCTTCTAGCGAATGAGAGTAGACGTCACATATCTTCTTAGAGATAAGCTGCCACCATTCTAGTGAGTTTTTCTCTATGTATTTTTACAGTTCTGTACATTTCACACATTAATAGAAATTGTGTATTAATGCATATCTTTGCCTTTGGTTATATTTCCGATATATATTTGTTATATTATTGTTGTTATTTCAATATATCTATATATTTCTGTGTTATATCTCCACTCTCATTTCGCGCCAAAAATAATCTGGATCAGTGGTAGGTTGCTCTTGATCGTTTTTCAGTGCATGTCCCCGACGAGGTATGAATATAGAAAGTTGGGTCTCGAGCTTGTTTCTCTTGAGGAAAATATCTCTCACACACCCAAGAAACCCTCAATGGTGGAAGAAAAGAAAAATGACAGAGAATACGATTCTATCAATATGTTGCTTGAGCAAGCTCTCACGCAATAGAGGGACAACATGATGGAGAATTTTTCCCACATCCTTCAATGCCCGTTGATAGCATCAGGCACCTCTTCATCAAGCAACGACTTTGGAGGCACCTCGCTTTTCAAGGTACATGTCAATTTTTATATTCCTATATTTGAAGGTCAGATAGATGCAGATGCCCTAGACAAATGGTTAAATTTGTTAGAAGGTTATTTCTATGTTCACAATTTTTCCGATCGAGAAAATATCATCTTCACGCTGCTTAAGGCTCTCCCCCATGTCAAACATTGGTGGGAAACTTACTGGGAGAAAATTTCCACAAAGGAGTCTAGAATATATGGGGCCGATCCCACTTGGGATTTTTTTGTGGATGTAGTAAAGGAACAATATTACTCTATTGGAAACTATGAGGACCAATACATGAGATGGACCACACTGCGGCAAGAGAGGGGCCAAGAAGTTCCGGAGTTCACCAATACCTTCCATACCTTGCGCACCAAGTTGGGTATCCAAGACTCCAAACGACATTTGGTTTTGAAATACCGTGGGGCTCTACATAGACACATCCAAATGTAATGGATTTTCTGGACATCTCATCACTCGGTGCTGCTTATCGATATGTTGTTAAAATCAAGCAGAAATTTAAGCACCAGAACAAATGAGAGTTCAAGTCTGCAAATCCCCAATAACCAAAGTATGATAAAGACGACCCTAACAAAAATTCTCCTGAAAACCAGTCCAAGCCACAGGAAAATAAGGGTCATGGGAAGACAAAGAAGGACACCAGAAAATGGTACGATTTCCACAAAATCCCCTGGAACAACACCAATGAATGTTGCTCAAAACAGTCATTGGTGGCCGAGATCAAAGACAAGGATCCAAACCCTGATTCATAATCTGATTTTGGAAATACTGGTAAAAGACAGATCATCGACGTAGACCCCACTGCTATTGTTTCAACCACAACAATTCAACCAGAAGAACCAATCGATCTAGAAGAGGGGGAGCACCTTTTTCATTCACAGATGTGGGTGAAGGGGACCCCGCTGCATTTTATTGTTGATAGCGGGAGCCATAAGAACGCCATCTCGGTAGAGGTCATCAAATAGTTGAGATTGTCGACAACACCACACCCGCAACCATACAACATCGGGTGGATTCTCCAGGGACGAGATCTTTGTGTCAGCCAACAATGTCAATTGTCATATGGCATCCAACCCTTCAAGGATGAGGTATTATGTGATGTTGCTCCACTGGATGTCTATGATTTTCTCTTGGGCCAGCCATATATGTGGAAGCGCCATGCTATCTATGAGTCTTGACCCCATAGTGTCATTGTTACTCTGGGGGGTCATCTCTATAGGATACTAGAGGTAGTTTTGACTACTGTTCCACCTAAACAATGCCACAAGGTAGTATCTCATACTACAAAATTAAGCTTTTTCGTAATCTGTTCAAAAGGTGAACATAAGGATACTGCAACCACTATAGCCTCGGCCCAAACACCTTCTATCCAACATAAGCAGGTCAACAAGACTGCAACAAAGTGCAAACATTCCTTTTTCACACAGACATCTCATGTATTCGGACCGGTTGAACAGATTCAAACCCTCCAACAACAGGTTCATGACAACCTTCCACAATTCGAGCAACGTGACGTCTCCAGCAAGGCAAGCAACTCACCAAGATTCAGATTCAACAAATGCTTCCCCCTCTCCCCCGGGAACTCAACGCAATGGATACCATTACTTCCTAAGGAGGGAGGATTGATCTAGGTGGGTATCAGTGTCCACCCACCTATTCCACGGGCTCGAAAAATAATTTTCCATCTTAGCAGTTTTTTGGGTTCCAAACTTCTAGGGCTGTTTTGAGGCCCTAAACGACCTTTTTTGGGGATTTGTGGCCCAAGTGATTGCCTAAGGCACTAATATGGGCTAGTAAAAAAATGTTCTTCTCATTCAAACCTTTCCAACGGTGTATTGAGCACCCCAAACATAGATCGTATGCAAACGTTATGCCCCTGAGAGGTTGACGTATCAACTACCCCCATTGGGGCCCGCAAACCTTTTGTCTTTTCATCTTCCGGGGTTAGGGTTTTGGATTTTAGTTGTGTTTAAAATACCTTTGGAGCCTCATTGTAACAATCATCTTCTGGAAAATGAGAGTATCCATCACATCTGTTCTCAAAGATAAGTTTCCACCATTCTAGCGAGTCTTTCACTCTGTATTTTTATGGTTCTGTACATTTCACACATTAATAGAAATTGTGTATTAATGTATATCTTTGTCTCTGGTTATATTTATGATATATATTTGTTATATTATTGTTTCTCTTTCAATATCTATGTATATTTCTGTGTTATATCTCCGGTCTCATTTCATGTCGAAAATAATCCGAATCATTTGGGAGGTTCACTATAGTCAGATGGCGGGACATTTTGGCATGGAGAAAACTGTGGCCTTTCTACATAAACATTTTTATTGGCCAAAAATTTGACAAGACGTCAAGAAGTATATCAGATCTTGCACTGCATGTGCAATTTCCAAGCCATATATTAAGAAGAAATGTTTATACACCCCTCTTCTTCCTCCTGGGAGGCCTTGGTAATCCATCTTGATGGATTACATGTCTGACCTTCCATCCACCAAGCAAAACAATGATTGTGTATTTGTGGTGGTTGATCGGTTTTCGAAGATGCCCATTATCACATCTTGCAAGAAGAGAATCACATTGAGAGATACTTCCAATTTCTTATTTGAACGGGTGTGGGTCCATTTTGGGATACCACAGACCATCACCTCAAATCAGGACAACATGTTCCACAACACATTTTGGTCGAGTCTTTGGTCACTGTTGGACACCAAGATCACTAAATCCACTGCTTTCTACCCCCAAACCGATGACCAGACAAAGGTCCTCAATCAGATGATTGTGCACATCCCGTGCATGTATAACTTGAAGCATCCACGTACATGGGATTATATTATTCCCTATGTTCAACACAACTACAACAAGGCTCTCTGTAGCTCCACCAGCCAAAGCCCATTTTAGGTGGGGCTGGGATTCCAACCCTTGGGTCCCATTGATGTTGCACTACCTCTTGCAACCACACAGGAAGAATCATCCCATCTTTATTCTAAGGCCGACAAAGCCACCAGATTCATTGAGTGGATTCAACACATCCGCCAACAGGTCCATGAGATTTTGCAGAAAGCCAATGCTAAGTACAAGCCGTTCCATGATCAACAATGGGTATTGCACCAGTTTCAAGCGGGAGACAACATTTGGTTACATTTGCAGAAAGAGTGCCTTACAGGGCCCCATAGGAAGCTTCGCCCACTTCTCTATGGGCCTTATACTATCACCAAGGCTGTGGGTATAAATTATTTTGAGCTCAACCCTCTATCCTTCCTTGGCTTGCACCCAGTGTTCAATGTGGACCTCCTTTGGCCATATTTTCCACCATTATTGGACCCCTCAAAGATCACAGAAAAGTTGACACCAACATAGCTCAACCCTGACTGCATGAAACATGCATCCACTGATCAGAGAGTGGAAACACAGGTCAAGGGCACTAGGGAGTAGAGGATCCAACTTTATCGGATTGTCAAGGCAGGGCAAATCCTACACCAAGGCAAGTGGCTCAACTAAGGCCAAATTCAACAGAAGTTTCCTCACCTGATGGAGGAACTCAAATCAATGGAGACCATTTCTTCCTAAGGGGGAGGAATTATTGAGGTGAATATTGGTGGCCACCCACCTATTCCAACTGGCTTATTTTGGAAGTTTTCAGGTCAACAAATCTTTATGTAATTCCAATGCTATTTTGGGGCCCTAAACAATGTTTTTTTGTCTTGCCACAATCAAACAATAGACATAGTCAGAGTTTGATGCCATAATGTGTATTTCTCAAGAATACCTTTCCAACGGGCTATAACGCACCTAAAACGGAGGTTGTATGCAAAAGTTACGACCCCAGGAAGTTGAGGTACCAACTTACCCATAGGGGCCACATAAATTTTGGTGTTTCATCTCCTAGGGTTAGGTTTTTGGATGTCTAGGTTTTGGAATTCATGATTAATGTTAAAAGGGCATTTGGAACCTCATTGTAATCATTTCTTCTCATACAAATGCACATAGCAGCCACATCGCTTCTCAGAGATAACTACCACCATTCGAGCAAGTTGTTTCAGTTCTACAGTTTTACAGTTTCAACCTATTTCATTTATTCAATAGAATTTATTGTTCACTGGATATCTGTTGTTGTTCCCTGTATCTCCGTGTTATTGTATTTAGTCTTTTATTCATTTCGTTCCGCTCATAAATTCAGATCAATTGAAAAATATGAAACCGTGTTGTGGAAAATAGGTCATTTTCTTATTATAGCTATGATTAAGTACCACAATATAAATTAGATTCATAATTTTCATGAAAATCTTCATTGACACAACTATATAAAAAAAAATCATATATTACCAAACACAATCTCCCTAAAATATTATTTCAGCAACTACTTACAACTAGTTATTAATAGATGCACCAAGAGATATTATTGCAAAACAAATCATTGAAAAAAAAGGGTTCACTTGAAAGAACATTTTTTCGTGTACTTTTGTAGTTTCTCAAGATCAACTACTTGGGAAAGCTTCTTGAGGAAGTTTTACAATTTGACGCAATGTGCATTACTATGAATATGCGATTCAATATAGTGTTGGAAATATTGTTGTCATTGATGTCAAAGACAAGGGGATCCTACAAATGTCCAAGATAAATATTACAAGCCTACATATGTCCAAGAAAAAGATTGCAATATGGAGATTGTTGAAAGTATTACTTTTGGATTTTTGATGGTTAGTTTGGATACCCTATATTTGAAGGAATTTTTAGCCTACATACCTAGCTTAAATGGGAGAAAATTTTATATGGTTGGAAATATTATTTCGACAATTTTCCTATGGTATATGGCATTCCCCCTAATTCCCTAAGATTGAAGAGATATGAATTTTTTTGTTCGACAACCTAACCTAAAAATTGAGGTCAAATCAGTTAGTCTTTACAGGTGGGCCTAGAAAGTGGGGACCAAATTACTATAAATACATAATAGATGTGTGCATTTTTAGATTAATCAAGCAAGAGATTAAGTCTGAGGTGCATATAAGTGATCTGAGGTGTGCTAAATGTACTGGGGTGTCTTTCTGGGATCTAAAGGAGTGCAAGAGAAGTCTAAGGGATTTTCTTGAGGTCTTTCTTATTCTCAAGGTGCACTATGAAGGACTGAAGGTTTGTGATGCTGTCATGTACATTGTTTTGAGGTTTTGATGTTGCCATTAGTGGATGTTTCCATCAATGGATGTTTTTGTTAGTGGATTTTACCGTTAGTGGATGTTGTTGTTAGTGATTACAATATGGGAATGACACTATGAGGTTTTCTACGTTTGAAGGATTTTTTGTGGAATGAAGCATGCAGATGAAGTTATAAGTACTCTGTGTATGAATATATTGGATTGGTGTCTACACATATCTTATTGAGTTGGTGCTCATTTGAGGAGATTGGTGTCTACACATATCTTATTGAGTTGGTGCTCATTTGAGGAGATTGGTGTCTATAGTAAGTTGGTGCCTACATCTTGTTGAGTTGGTTCTCATTTAAGGAGATTGGTGTCTCTAGTGGGTTGGTGCCTACAAACGTTTATACAGATAAAATTTTGTGGTTTTATCTCACAAGGGTTTCCACGTTAAACTCTGTGCATTGTGATTTGAGTTTATATGTGATTATTGTTTCTCATCTAATGAATGATTGATGAATTGTTAAATAAAGTAAAAGGTATTGTATACTTATTTACCCCCCCCCTTCTAAGTATAAGAATAAGTTCAACAATTGGAATGAGAGCGGGTTCCTTCATAAATAGTCTAACCATTGCAATGTAGATATGAGGAACAAACATGGCTAGTCATGAAGGTTTCTTCACAAACAAGGGTCCATTGTTTGGCAGAACAAACTATGCATTCTGGAGTGTAAGGATGCAGACTTATCTAATGGCTCTTGGTTTTGATATTTGGAAATCAGTTGTGAATAGTTATATATCCCCAACAACTCCACCAATAGATGCGGCCAAGAAGATGCCTAGTGAACATAATGCAAAATCCATGAATGTTATATTGAGTGGTCTATCATAATTAGAATTTGTCAAGGTGATGCATTGTAAATCGACAAAAGATATTTGGGACAAAATTCAAAACATCTATGAAGGTGATTAAAAAGTGAAGAAGGAAAAGCTCCAAACTCATAGAAGATAGTTCAAGAGTTTGAAAATGGGAGATGAATAAAATATTGCAACCTATTTTCTTCGAGTGGATGAAATTGTCAACACCATCAGAGGACTTGGTGAGGAGATTGAAGAATAGGTGATTGTGAAAACGACTCTAAAGTCTCTCCACTTAATATTTGATGTGAAGGTATGTTCCATTGAAGAAATGAAGGATTTGGAGAAACTAATGATGAATGAGCTGTATGGGATTCTCACTGCATATGAGATGAGGAAATAAAAATAAAAACCAACATAGGCGCATTGGCCTTTAACATCTAGGCTCTCTGGCCTAATCAAAACATAAGCATCCTAGCTTATAATAACTGGCTCACCAGCCTATAAAACATGTCATATACACAAAGGCTCCCTATCCTCAACATCACGTGCACTTCAGATGCTGCGCATGGTTTCCTGGAATGTGCACACTTCCTCATTTTACTACGCAGTACATTCGCGCACTATGCCATGAAATGTGCATACAAAATTATATCAAACAGCTCACCAGCTTATGTACATTTATATTTATATTTACAATTGGGTTCATCCTAGGGATATTACAATCCCCTCCCCTTATTTTATGCACTGTCCTCAGTGCATCATGTACACACATACAACAAAATTTCAAAAATCCTCAAAAATATGTGTGTATTTTGCCCGCAGTGCATCCTCATGCTCCCAAGTAGCGTCCTCATGACCGTACAAGGTCCATTGGACCTTTACAAGCCTTATGGCTCAATTCCATAGATGTTTGATTTTCCGGTCCAGAATGCGTACCGAATGCACTTGGAAAACACCTTCTTGCTCCACCTGGATCGTATTTCAATCAATAACATGATTAGCATTAGGTCTATATTTCTTGAGAAATGATACATGGAATACATTATGAACATACATAGATGCAGGAAATGAAATCATATAAGCCACTGGACCAATCCTCTCTAGGATTTCAAATGGCCCACAATAGCAGGCTGCCAACTTTGAACAATTTTCCCAATTTCAGGGAACTTCTGTTGGCCTTCACTTTCAAGAATACATGATCACCCACTTTAAATTCCCTGTGAGTTCTTCCCTTATCAACATAAATTTTCTGCCTGTCTTGGGCAGCCTTTAAATTTTGTTTTATTTTTATCATTTGCTCCTCCATTTCCCTGAGAAAATATGGCCCAATCCCTACTTTGGTTGCTGGGTTATCCCATCTTACTAGTGTGTTGCATTTTCTGGCATAAAGTTCCTCAAATTGGCTCATCTTTAGAGATGCTTGGTATCCATTGTTATAAGAAAACTCTACCAAGTGTAGGTAGTCTTCCCATTTTGATGGTTTATCCACCACATACATCCTTAACATATCTTCAATCACTTGATTTACCCTCTATGTTTTTCCATCCGATTCTGGATGATAAGTTGTACTAAAATTCAAATTTGTTCCAAATCCATTGAATAATCCCTTCCAAAATTTTGAGGTAAATTTTGGATCTCTGTCAGACACAATTGTATTGGGTATGCCATGTAATCTAGCGATTTCCTTCATATAAACATCAACAATTTTTGTTGACTTGTGAGTGAGCTTAACTGGAATAAAATGGGCAGTTTAGTAAGCTTATGCACCACTACCATGATAGAATCATGTTTCTTATTTGTTCTGGGAAGTTTGGTAATGAAATCCATGGTTACCACTTCCCACTTCCACTCAGGAATGGGTAACGACTGTAGAAAACCAGCTGGGTGTCTATGCTCAGCCTTTACTTTTTGACATTCCAAACATCTGGTAATAAAATCAACGACCTCTTTCTTCATGCCTTGCCAATAATATTGGCTCTTGACAGCTGCAATAGTTTTCTGATATCCTGGGTGCCCAACATAAGGTACATTATGCATTTCTCCCAATATCATATTTTTCAATTCATTAGAATTTGGTACATAAATTTTTCCCCTGTACATGAGAATTTCATCATTATCTAGCTTGTAATCTTCAATTTTCTGTTGCAAATTACCTTGCTGTAATTTTTCCACTAATTCCTTGTATTGCAAATCTGATTTTCCAGCCTCTATAATTCTATCTTTCAAATCTGATTGGTACATGCTAATGGTTGTAGCATGCAATTCATGTACTCCTTTGCTGAGTGCATCAACCACTTTGTTCTCTTTCCCCTTGATATGCTTTATATCAAAGTCATATTCGCTTAGAAATTGTAACCATCTTCTTTGCCTAGCATTTAGAGTTGGTTGATCAAATAAATATTTCATACCATTATGGTTTGTTCTCAGCTCAAACCTTTTCCCCATGAGGTAGTGTCTCCATTTCGTCAAAGCATGCACTATGGTTTCCAACTCCAAATCATGAGCGACATAGTTTCTTTCATGCTCCTTCAACTTCCTTGATTCATAACATATAACAAACCCATTTTGACTGAGGACTCCACCAATTCCTTCTTTACATGCATATGTGCATACAATGAAGTCTTCATTTGGGTCTACAATCCTTAGTATTGGAGCACTTGTAAATAATTGTTTCAAGTGTTGGAAACTCTTTTCACAATCCAATGTCCACTGAAAATTCACACCCTTTCTTTGCAAGGAAGTGATTGAGTGTGCAATCTTTGAGAATACTTCAATAAATCTCCTATAGTAGCCTGCAAGGCCCATGAATGATCTAACCTCTGTCACATTCTTTGGCATTGACCATTCTCTAATGGCTTCTATCTTCTCAGGATCCACTGCTATCCCATCCTTTGAAATGATATGCCCCAAATAATGAATTTGCTTCTTATAAAATGAGCATTTGCTCAACTTGGCATACAATTGATACTCCCTTAATACTTGCAACACCATCCTCAAATGATGTTCATTCTCTTCTTCTGAATTAGAGTATTGTCATTAAAAAAGACAATGACAAACTTGTCTAAATATTCTCGGAAAACACCATTCATTAAGCACATGAAAACAATTGGTGCATTTGACAACCCAAATGGCACCACTATTAACTCATAATGACTATACCTTGTCCTGAAGGTGGTATTGATGATATCTTCCTCTTTAATCCTTACCTGATGGTATCCTGACCTAATATCTATCTTTGAAAATATCTTTGCATCCTTCAATTGATCAAAAAGATCATCAATCCTTGGCAGAGGATACTTGTTCTTAACAGTCACTTTATTCAACTATCTGAAAGCAATGCAAAATCTTAATGTTCCATCTTTATTCTTCACAAACAAGACTGGGGAACCCTAAGGTGACACACTTGGGCTTATATAGCCCCTCTTCAAAAGTTCTTCAAGCTGTATTTGCAACTCCTTCAACTCTGGTGTACTCATTCTGTAAGGAGTCTTTGACATTGGAGCTGCTCCAGGCATTAGATTTATAGAAAAATCAATATCTCTCTTTGGGGGTAGTCCTGGTACCTCCTTGAACACATCTTCAAAATATTCCAGGACTGCATGATCTTCCAAGTTTGGCACCTTATCTTTAGGTGTCTCTTCCATATGTGTTGCAAATATTTGACACCCTTTTCTGTAACATTTCTTCAGATGCAAAGCTGAAATTTCTCTGATGGTTACTACCCTGGGAATTCCCTGCACTTTCCTTAGGGTCCCTTCCTCATCCAAGCAAGTAAATGTCTTGTTATGATAGTCTAGGATGGCATGACACGGGTCCAACCAATCCATCCCAATTAGGTAGTCATAGGAACCTAAAGGTAAGATGTTCAAATCTGCCCTGGTGTTCAGTCCATTCATGTCCATAAGACATGACTTAACCATCTCATTAACTTTTCTTTTGGCTCCTGTAGCCAGCTGCACCAACCNGAACTCATAATGACCATACCTTGTCCTGAAGGTGGTATTGCTGATATCTTCCTCTTTAATCCTTACCTGATGGTATCCTGACCTAAGATCTATCTTTGAAAATATCTTTGCATCCTTCAATTGATCAAAAAGATCATCAATCCTTGGCAGAGGATACTTGTTCTTAACAGTCACTTTATTCAACTATCTGAAAGCAATGCACAATCTTAATGTTCCATCTTTCTTCTTCACAAAAAAGACTGGGGCACCCTAAGGTGACACACTTGGGCTTATATAGCCCCTCTTCAAAAGTTCTTCAAGCTGCATTTGCAACTCCTTCAACTCTGGTGTACTCATTCTATAAGGAGTCTTTGACATTGGAGCTGCTCCAGGCATTAGATTTATAGAAAAATCAATATCTCTCTTTGGGGGTAGTCCTGGTACCTCCTTGAACACATCTTCAAAATCTTCCAGGACTGCATGATCTTCCAAGTTTGGCACCTTATCTTTAGGTGTTTCTTCCATATGTGTTGAAAATATTTGACACCCTTTTCTGTAACATTTCTTCAGATGCAAAGCTGAAATTTCTCTGATGGTTACTGTCCTAGGAATTCCCTGCACTTTCCTTAGGGTCCCTTCCTCATCCAAGCAAGTAAATTTCTTGTTATGATAGTCTAGGATGACATGACACGGGTCCAACCAATCCATCCCAATTAGGTAGTCATAGGAACCTAAAGGTAATATGTTCAAATCTGCCCTGGTGTTCAGTCCATTCATGTCCATAAGACATGACTTAACCATCTCATTAACTTTTCTTTTGGCTCCTGTAGCCAGCTGCACCAACCAATATTTTCCATGCTTTCTTCTTGGAAAATGAAAACTTTCTACCATCTTAGGATCTATATAACTATGAATAGCTCCCGAATCAATTAAAATAACAATGGTTTGGTTGTTGATCATACCTTCCACTTTAATCATATGTGACTGATACTCTTCTTGCTTGTTGTCCAGGGATGCATAGATCCTTGGCACATTTATGCCCATGTCCTCCACTATTTCAACTTACTGTACATTGTGAACAGTCCTCCCTTTTTCACCTCTGTGAGGACAATCTATGAACATGTGATCCCCTTTACAACCCCAACATTAAATAGGTGTCTATCTTGGCCTTTGACCCCCTATTTCAATCGTTCTGGGCTCTCTAGGATTTTTTTGTCCCTGTGGATTATTTCTGAAGAATGGTGGCTTAGATCCCTTCTTCCTCTGATCCACCTTGAATTTCTTTTTGTTTTCCAAGATTTTTGGAAAGTTGGCCTTGCTTTCTGCTGATCATATAGGAATTTAGCTCGCCTTATGGTCTCCTCCAGTGTCTTTGGATCATCATAATGTATTTTGTCACCGATGAAGGATGGCAATCCACTCAAATACATTTGAATCTTAACTGTCTCATCCTTGATGAAAGAGACATACTTCAGCAGTTCTAAAAACCTTCTCTCATATTCATCTATGGTCATACTCCCAAGCTTGAATTCAAAGAACTCTTTCATTTTCTTGTCATAGTATCTCTTAGTCAATTATTTCTTCTCAAAATACTTCTTGAATTCCCTCCAAGTAACACTTTTCTCTTTGATGTGATGCACCTACACAAGCTGATCCCACCACACAGATGCATTTCCCTTGAGTTGATAGATGGAAATTATACCTTCTACATGAGAAGAATAATTATGCAATTGAAAATACTTTCTCATGACCAACAACCATGTTTTTGCATCTTCATCCTTCTTGTTCTCACCATCAAATGTAGGAGGTTTAATTTTGTTCATTTCTCCTCCTAGCTCATCCACCCTAGACCTCTTATGCTTCCTGACAGGGGATGGACTTGAGATGCTATGTTCTCTCTTATTGGAATTCCTCGGGGAGTGGTGGTGGTGTCTGCTAACACTTCTTTCTTTTCTTTTCTTTTCTCATCATGAGACTTGTGACTTCTAGATTTTCTTGAGCCACTCTCCTTATCCAATTTCTTTTCTATTCGGTTCAAGCTCTACAATAATTTCATGTTGAAGTCATCCTACTGCTCCTTGGATCTCATAAGCCTTTCATTATCAACTTTATGGATTTGGACATCCCTCTGCAAATTTTTAATGGTCTTTTCCATATTCATGTTTTCATTCATTTCTTCTCCATGTCCATTGGAGTTTGTTCCTTCAATGCCCAAATGGACATCCATCCCTTTGACTTCATCTTCCTGGTTGTAATTCCCTTGTGCCTCTTCCATTACTCTAGATTCTAAGATGATATTTATCTAGTTTTTGTTAACTTTGCAAAATGTGCATCCAACAAAACTTTGTCAAGCTAACTGTTTCAATAATTTCTTAAAAATACGAACCATTCTGGTTCGATAATACATATCAGAATTATTTCTTCTGATTTCCTGGAAATTTGAATGGCTAGATTAATTTTATGGGTGGATAATTATATTCTTCTATCCAATACCTTTCCAACGGCTTCTCACATGCTCAATTCCGAGTCTGGAGCAGAAAGTTATGGTCATTTGAAATTTCCCATTAACTTTTTTTTTGTTCACACTTCAACTTGGCGCAATTTTGCATTGTAGTTATGCACTCTTGCACTTACTCCATTGTAGATTTTGTAGGAGATCAATTGGGTTTCTTCATATACATATTATGGAGACTCTGTCCAAGTCTCAACTCTTTCCGAGTTCTTGGCTGCTAGTTACAACCTGCTGAGTTCTAAGCCAATTTGTGTTTTTGGTCTGGAATGCTATAGGTGCCTTATTTTCCATATTAAACAATTTTAACATGCCCAGAAATTTAATTGAACTCTGGGATTGTCTTCCATGGATCAATAGCTTTCCATTGACTTCTCCTGCGCCTCAATATGATTCCGAAGCAGAAAGTTATGGCTCTTTGAAGTTAGATGGGTCTTAAAATTTACCCTTCACTGTTTGTGTTGTAACTTTCTCATAAAAGCACCGTTTGACGAACAATTTACACCATTAGAAAGCTCTCTCTGATATATTTTATTTGAGCTATAAAGACAGAGTGTACCTTCAATATAGCTCTGTCTTATGGTTTTTGAGTTGCTAAAAACGCTCTTAAGGCCCTAAAAAACGCACTGCAAAAAGATGACGTTCAAATGATATAAAACATCGCAGAAAATCACTGGTTTTCTGTTGTTATTTGCTCTTCAAACAAATTCGTGCACACATATATCAACCTGTGAACCATATTTAACACGCACAACAACAACACAAGGTAAATAGTGCTTCGCACACAGTTTTTGTACCACGCGCCCATATCCATCGTGCACTATTTTTGTACCGCGCGCTGATATTCCACACACATTACACTTGACGCGCTGCACCATGCCAAATTTTAGTACGCCTCACTGTGCACCAATACTCTGCGCGCACCATTCACTAAATTGTCGTGCGACAACCTATACTCTTACTACGCTCTGTCAATACTGCGCACACAACACACACCATTTTATGTGTGTGCACACCGCACAATGCTAGATTTATCGCGCAATCCTGTACATCAACATTTTTCCGTGCGGTGCCTAAATTTAGTGCGCACACCCGCACTCTAACATTTTTTCGCGCGGCGCCAAAATTTAGCACGCACACCCGCACTCTAACATTTTTCCGCATGGCGCCAAAATTTAGCGCGCGCACCCGAAAACCGCCATTTTTCCGCGCGGTACCAAAATTTAGAGTTCACACCCGCACACTAAAAATTTTCCGTGCAGTGCCAAAATTTAGCCTGTGCACCCGAAAACCACTATTTTTCCGCGCGGTACCAAAATTTAGCACGCACACCCGCACACTAAAAAATTTCCGAGCGGCGCCAAAATTTAGCGCATGCCCCCGAAAACCACTATTTTTCTGCGCGGTACCAAAATTTAGCGTGCACACCCGCACACCAAAATTTTTCCGCGCGGCGCCAAAATTTAGCGTGCACACCAGAATGCCAATATCTTGTCGCACTGTGCCGAATTTTACCTATCACTAGCTTTTCACTGCGCATCATGCATTTTTAGTGCGCCCACTTGTGCACATTCATTTTTATGCGCTTCAAATTCTCGTGAATTTCGCTGCAGAAATTGGGGATTTTTCCTAACTTTTTCCCCAATTTACCATAGACATTTTGCAACCACGAAATTCGTTCAATTTCACCCCAATAACACCAATTCAACCTCTGCAATAACAAATTGTTGTGGATTGACATTTCTAGAACGAATTCACCCAAATCAATTCACGAATTGGGAATTTTAATTATGAAATTTGCTCCATCTGTCATGGCTTTACTGTAACTTCAAATTCGACCAATTCTGTGTATGAATTTGCTAGAACAGATATCAAATCAATAATATATTAACACATGGACAAATTTCTCAATTTCTTCATGAATTTACCAATCAAAATTGGGGATTTTTCCCAATTTCTGTATCGTATTGTAGCTGGATGCTCTGCAACTCGAAATTTGGCCATTTCGAATTAAATCCTTGGTGAAATTTCGCTTCAACTCAACTTGATCGACCCATCCAGGCTTAGTGTTGAAAACTGAATCTCTGATACCAATTTGTAACGTCCTCGGACATCTCTTGTTAGGCCACACTACGCCATAGAACTCTTACTGTTCTCTCTGTGGAACATACTGTAACATACCCAACATCCAACTGAGCTATGCCACATAATTTTTTTTTTGAACTGCATGCAATTAATATATACACGCACATAACTCGTGTGGAAGCATTAGATATAAAATGTAAACATACAATACATCTGTAAATACATGTATTCACACTGAAATAACAGTAAACATATACATGCAGCATATATAGGCAATACCCATAAAAATAAACACAGTTATAACCACACATATGATAGCCCAAAAAAATAAGCATGTAAATAATAGTGCAACATGTAAATTTATCACACGATTGACACTTATCTTGGTAATAATGTCACCAACTACGTGCAGACCTTCCACGAACCTCCCAGCCTTATACCACAATGTTCATCACTCTCAACAGTGAGTCACCCCCGAGGTAGGACTAAACTCCACCCGGGTAAAGGGATTCCTAACCAGGCTAAAGGCTCATTGAAAATAGGAAAGACTCCATCTCAGGTGCCAACTCAAACTAACAACCTACAGTCTCTCATTCCCCACATGCATGTCCCACCCAGGAAGTGTTCCCTTCTCTGCTCAACAATCCTTCAACTTCTCCACTTCCTTTCTAGGCTTCAGCAACAGGCTGGATAGGAAGTCTTAGAGCATTGTAGTTGTAGTTCATCACCTTCAGGAAATCAATTCCCAACAATTCTCTCTCCCAGAGAATTGCTCACAGGCCTGCCAACTCGCCTCTTCAATATCCCATGGGCCTGCCAACCCGCTTCTTCAGTCCTTCTCCCAAGATAAATAGATACACCAACAAAAAATGGCTATGGATACAAATTCATGTACAGTCATGAAGATACAAAGGATAGCTCAATGGATGTGTGCATGCTCATGGATGATTGACCGGATGACTCCATCATGGAAGGAATGATGGAAAAAAATGGGAAAATGAACTAAGTTCCCACAATATGTATGCATGTCCCCAACTTGACACTTTTCATGTTGGGAGTTACTTTGGCCCACTTGTCCCCAACTTTAGAACTTAGGATAAAATAATTATCCATACTTTATGATTTAAGAAATATTAATATAATACATTTTTATTTTTATTGGCTTAAGCTCCCTAGCTTAGCCCTTTTCCTTAACTTTTGGCCCTCCCTTTCCCTAACTAGTAGAGTTTAGTCCCCCATCTCTTTTATTGTGGTCGGTCTATGCGCAACGATGTATTTAATATTAATCATGAGACATATACAAAAATAGGCGCACTGGCCTTTAACATCTAGGCTCTCCGGCCTAATCAAAACATAAGCATCCTAGCTTATAATAACTGGCGCACTAGCCTATAAAACATGTCATATACACAAAGGCTCCCTAGCCTCAACATCACGTGCACTTCAGATGTTGCGCGCGGTATCCTGGAATGTGCACACTTCCTCATTTTACTGCGCAGTACATGCGTGCACTATGCCATGAAATATGCATACAAAATTATATCAAACAACTCACCAGCTTACATACATTTATATTTATATTTACAATTGGGTTCAGCCTAGGGATATTACAAAATGTCTTCAAAAATATGATATCCAAACTGACCATTAAAAATCCAAAAGTAATACTTTCAACAATCTCCATCTTGCAATGCTTGTCTTGGACATCTATAGGCTTGTAATATTTATCTTGGACATTTGTAGGCTCCCCCTATCTTTGAAATTAATGAAAAAAATAATTCCAACTATATCCCCCTTTGTCATTGATGGAAACCCTTAGTCAATTATGTAATACTCCCCTTGTCTAAAACTCTCCTTGTGTCTGCAAATCTTCATCTAGCTACAATTTCTCCCCCTTTGACATAAATGGAAAAGGGATTCTTCCCCTCAACTTGTGCTTCCCTTTACTGAAGAAATTATAGGGATATCACTCCCAACTTTTGTTCCATACAACATTTTATTCTTTGACTTCATTGAGTATGTATGCACTACTTCAGGTTCTATTTGCATTTTCCATTAATATTCCTTAAGTTTCTTTCCTTATCTCACACCCTTTAGAATGAAATGTGAGGTTGTAACCTTGATCACACATTTGGATGACACTTAGAAGATTGTGTTTTATCCCTTCAACATATATGGAATTCAATTTCTTAGTCTATCCATTATCAATACTAACAATACCTTTTCCAACTATCCTTGCAGAGCCATTATCTCCAAAAGTAACCCTGCCTCATTTTCCTTTCTTCAAGGTGAGAAAATTGGTCTTGTCCCCTGTCAATTTTTTTGAACATCGAATATTAATGTCCAATTGGTTCCTTTTATTTTGAGCATAAAGTGCAAGTCTGCATTCTTCCTTCCTCTGTTCTTCTTGCTTCCTTTTCCACACCTTTGTGTATTCTTCTTTATGTTTGGAAAGAAAATCTTCTTCCTTCTTTATTATGATGCTTCTACAGTCATGTGTTGTGTAGCACCCAAGTACAATATGCTAAGCAAATAATCATTTATTAAATACATACACAATAACAACTTCATTTTAGCATTATTTCATTGATTTTTATTTACACATTTCTTCTACATCTTCTCAATGATAAATCTAATAACATGATGAAATAAGTAGTAGGATAA
>SNQJ01S0108732.1:0-29371 GCA_010110895.2 Picea sitchensis
ATTTGGGTTTCACCTTATTATTTTCCACTTTATTCATTTTAGTATTAAAAAGGGAATTTGTGATTAAGTGTTAGAAAATCGACATGTTTTCATATATATCTCAAAAATGTGTGAGCTTTGTAATGTGTAGGAATATGAGAAGGATTAATTCAAAAGGACTTCTCGAATACTTCCTCCACCATTTCAAGATTTGAAGAGATAATTCAAGACCATTCCAAGGAGAAGATCATGGAGATTTGGTTGGAATATCTTATCCAAGATG
The DNA here is from genome assembly GCA_010110895.2 of Picea sitchensis. Taxonomy (NCBI): domain Eukaryota; kingdom Viridiplantae; phylum Streptophyta; class Pinopsida; order Pinales; family Pinaceae; genus Picea; species Picea sitchensis. Next base: position 263 of record SNQJ01S0108732.1, read on the forward strand.
TATGAGAGATATGTGTGAGGATTTGAAGGGATTATATTTTGTAATAATGTAAAATAGTTGAGAGAATAGTGGATCTGTAATTATGACATGGTTATCTTATCTTCAAGGCTCTCATGTATAAAAGAGAGTGCTCTCTCTTCATGAGGGAGTAGTAATCATTTGGTAGTAGTAGTCAGTGAGTAATAATTTGATAGTCATTTAGTAGTAGTCCTTAGGATTTGAAAGAGAAAGGGATTCTTAGCTTTGATTCATAGTTTTGGATTCCATGCTTTCATTATTATGTTATGAAGATTGATTTGGTTATTGTAATGTAAGATTTCTTCATTGGCGTAAGCTCACATATGTTGTTGTGTCATTCAACTCTTCACATGTTGTATCTTCTCTTCCTTCATGTAGTTCTCCATTCCTAGATTAATTTCATTTCCACAATTTCCCATTCCTAGATTAATTTCATTTACGCAATTTCATTTCAGTCGATTCAATTTCAGTTGTGTTTTATATTAATGATTCAATTCCAGTCATGTTTTTTCAATTTTCTGCATTAGATTAATAATTCAATTTTGATGTGTGTTTCAATTTCACGCATTAGATTAATGATTTAATTTTGGTCATATTGTTTCAATTTCTACATTAGATAATGATTCAATTTTTAATGCGTGTGTTTCAATTTCACGCCTTAGATTAATGATTCAATTCGGTTAACAAACAACATCCGATTAGATTAGTTCTGCTTCAATCTTTAATATACTTTGCATGTGCTTCATCAGTTACGAACCCTGGGTTGACAAATTAAATAGATTTGGAAGAATACCTATTCAATTAATTCAACATTAGTTCGGTCCAATATAACGATTGTTGTTCCCATGTTACGATTGTTGTTCCCTTTATAGAAATTCTTTCATTTGAATAGAATCTTAACCCCAGTGTTCCCTTTATGATTGTTGTTCCTTTACAGTGTTGCATCTTTGGGGGCGAGGTAGCTGAAAGCGAAGGTAGAACTCACGTAGGCAACAAGTAAAGGAGATGCTTTAGTACAGAAATTACCGCCGGTGATAAGTAGAGGTTTTTGGATATCTTTAGAGCTCAACAGCTTTTCCTGCCAATTCTTGTGAAGCAACCAATATGGTTGTTTTTCCATGTTTTCATGTAGAGAGTTAACATTGCAACAAAAGAATTTTTGAAGTGGGGATTAGGTATTTTTGAGGATACAACCATACAAGCAGTCATATCCATGGCAACAAAATGGGATAATAAGTACCGCAGAGTATGGTCATACAGATGTTTGTAGCAGAGGATTGATGTGGCTTACAAATTGGAGTTGCCTCCATATTCAAATGTACATACAATCTTCCATGTTTCTTTCTTGAAGAAGGTAATCTGTGGCAGAGATCCCAGATTCAAAATATTTTACCGGAGATTAATGAAGAAGGGGGAAACCCATACTATGGCTAGAAACAATCCTTGAGAACGCAGTTGGGCAGTACGTGAGGATGGGGAGCAGTGTGAATTATGTCATCTGCTTGGGAAGAAATTACCGATTGGAAGGGTGACATGGGATAATAGTTATTCGTGAAAACATCCACGGCTAATGGTGGTGATGAAGGCTTGTGGGGCATGTTGAAGCCTGGACAAGAGGCCCCGTGTTGGCATAGTACTTGCATTGTAAAGGCTCATGTATTGGGGTTGTTATGTTTGCTTGTTGTTCTCTATGGGTGTTTGTCATGTAGACCTTTTGGTGTAATTGTGCCTTTTTTGTCTCCTATATATATATATATATACACACACACACTAAGGAGACCTATTTTCAAAATCATATCATGTGTACATTTGTTCCATTGTAAAAGGAGGTTTCCACATCAAAGATGATTATATTTTATTATTATATATTTATCAAGGCATGGAGTTACTTATCTTCCTATTTTTAGGCTATTTGGGTGTTTCGTTTAATAAGATGTGCTAAAATTCATATTTATCTGAAACCCTTGAGTAATCCTTCCCAAAGTTTGAGGTGAACTTTGGATCTATGTCTCAAATAATTTCTTTAGGTATCCCATTCAACATATCAATCTCTTCAAGTAAATCTCTTCTATATTAGTTTCCTTATGAGCCAACTTAACATGAATAAAGTGAGAAAATTTGGTTTATTTCTCTACCACTACCATTATTGAATCATGTTGCCTTGTTGTCTTGGCCCAACTTAGTGATAAAATCAATGGTTTCAAACATTACGAGGTGTTAATGGTTGTATAATTTATTTTTATATTTCCATGCTTAGACTTTACTCTTTGACATTCCATACACCTAGATATACAATTGGCCATATCCTTCTTCAATCACGGCCAAATATTGACTTCTTAATGCTTCAATTTTCTTAAGTAACCAGGATGTCCATTATATGGAACATTGTGCATTTATTTTAGCACAAGCTTCCTTAATTCATAAGAATAAATGACATAAACTCTATTTTTTATGCATAAGAATGTCATTCTCTTTCAATTCATAACCCCCATACTTATTTTGTACATTCTCTTGTTGTAATCCTTCTTTAATCTATAGATAGTGCTTATATGAGGTAACCACCTCAAGAATTATTTTCCTCAAATAACATTTTCACATACTTATACGTTTGGCAGCATGCATTTCATGCTCTTATTATAGAGATTACATCAAAAACCTTGTTCTCCCTCCCTCTAATTTTTTTTAGTATCAATCATATTCATATAAGATATTCTAGCCATCTCATTTTCATGGAATTTAAAGTCTATTGTTCAAATAAATATTTTAGGCGACTATGTTGCATGTTCTAAACTAGAACTTTCCCCCCATCAAGTATTTGTTGGATTACTTGAGAGGTAGATGATAATAGAGAGAAATTTAATCTTTTTTCACCATAAAATGCAAGTGTTATATCAATGTATCATTATCATCCAATAGTTTAGAATAAATAAACAATGAAAAAATGAGTAATCACACACATACAAAGTACAGCAGTGTTTTATGTGAGCAAAGTGGGAGAAAACCATAATGCTTTCTTATATCAATGCTTTTAAGAATTACATTCATTGGAGTACCAACTTCCTTTGTTTTCAATGCAGGCGGAGGGTCCAACCCCTAGTTTCTCGGGCTACAACGGGGGCTCAACTCCTCAATTCCTGCAAACACAACTAGAAGAAGGATACAACCCCTATGTTCTCAGGCTACAGCTTGAGAGAAAGTGGCTACAACCATCTTGCCCCAACCACCCATACGTATAAGTAGAATGATGGAACCAACATCACACTATCAGCGTGAGATATACCATTGTAAACACGTACCAATCAGCTTCCTGCACCAAACAAGGTGTACCAATAACTTTGAACCATGCATCAGCTTGTACCTCTTGTAATCAACATGTACCATAGAGCAAGTTGCATCAACCATGCAACTTGTACCAAACAACTGTAATCAGCACGTAACATGAATAAGTGTATCAACCATGCATCAAGCTATACTCAACTTGTACCATAAACAGTTCATCAACCATGCACCAAACTGTATGAAACAACCTGTCACAACAACTTGTCTGAGCAACCTGTCACAACAACCTATCTCATCAATCCTATCAACCAAATCGGATCTACTCACAAAGATCAATCACTGAGACAACTCTCAAATATGTGCATCAATAAATCATAACACAAGAACTTATAAATATCACCAAGATCAATATGTTCTTCTAATATTATACCTATACAAGTATGCTAATTCATCCATAAAACCATGTGTCAACAATAATACTAGAGGTTCCTCAACTAGTGTACTTGGTATGTACCGATCGTGTATCAACTACTCATCAACTATGGGCTACAACCAGGATGTGCCAACATCATCAGCCTTGCAAACTACATGTCTCAACCATGTACTTAACATGTACCTCCAACCAAATATCTCATCAATTTCATCATCTATATTTGATTTGTAACTCTGTAATAGACTTGGTGTATATGATCACATACTTGCAAGGCACCCTTAACCTTAACAACAAGTGACCATTTTTCATCCAAACTTTACTTTAGTCACATGACCCCCAGTTTTGGATTAGTCAACAACCCTAACTTGAAATAATCTGTAACTATGTACTGTAATGAATAAAGATTTGAAAATAGTACAAAATGTTCTTCAATGTTTTTATGCAATTCCTCCGGTGTCACTACTTGGAACCTCTCAAAGGAGTTATGAAAAAATGACATACCTTGTTGAATTACGGCTTATTCTAGAAGCGAACTTGTAGAGCATGCTCATCAAATATTTTTTGTATGGCTCTGAATATTGTTCAAAGAATACTAGTATCTCTAACCAACACATTTGGTTTTACTTAATTTGGATCCTGTTATGAAAAAGTTATGACATTTTACCCAAAACACATGTTTTAGACTAGTTTCAGAATTAGCCTATAAGCTACATAGTGTAGCTTCAAAAATACAACGACCCACAAGATAAAATATGTACCACAACTACTTGGATATGTTTCCTCAATATGTACCACAACTACTTGGATATGTTTCCTCGCAGTTTGAATCATTCTATAAAAGTTATTGCAAAATGGTGAGATGACACATGAAATAACGTACAGCAAACATCATCAAAATAATTTATTCTCCCTTCGAATTTTGGCCTTGTTTACTTCACCTTCCCTCACGAAATTAGGCTTATATATCCTTTGGTTACCTCATTCACCGTATATATTCAATATGCTCAAGTGTGATTAAAATGAGAGAGCCTTGCCTCTTATTGCTACTTTCGTAGTAGCTTCCTCAGGGGTTACTTAGCACAACAAATTTTAACCCTTTCCTTATTTTAGGGTTAACCCACTTCTAACCACTTGTCCAATTAGTAATTTATCCATTTAAATTTATTATTTAAATAATTTATTTTGTATCCAATTTGACTATAGTACACTCATCAATTCCTACTTTACCTCAGGGGTTACCTTTTAATGCATCTTAAACCACTTTCCTTATTTTAGGGATAGCCCACTTCTAACCACTTGTCAATTAGTAATTTATCCATTAACTTTATTATTAAATAATTTATTTTGTATTCACTTTGGTGCTCTTTTGCATCACTTTACTTTATTATTTACCTTCTAAAATCTCTTAAACCACTTTGACTACTTTGACAACTTTTAGGACTTCTAGATGTCTCGTGAGGTTCTCCAACTTCACATGGCCATAACTCTCTAGCGTGAGGAGTTATGTGGCGTTACACGCCTGTGATAGATGACATTTGAAAATATCCATATGAATAGTCTTACCTACAAATGTATATCAAAATCATACCAGTATCCATCAAACAAACTTGGGTCCATTACCCAGACACGGGTTCTCCAACTTCACATTACCATAACTCACTAACTAGGGTTTACATGTGACCGTTCCACATACCACCGAGGAAATGGAATGACATGTAATACCCATATATAATACTATTACCCTTCAAAATATATTAAAAATCATTACCATGCATACATCAAACAAACTTGGGTCCCATTGCTGTACTTTATGCTACCATAATTCGCTACCAAACTCCAAGGGTTGACATCAATCACCTAAGGGTTTACATTAATCTACAAGATCAGTCTCGATGGTTGACGTCAATCTACAATATCGCTCTCAATGGTTGACATCAGTGACAACCAACAATCCATATAATGTCCATCAAACTAAGCCAATTGTTTGACAATCTCCCCTTTGGCATTGATGGAAACCTGCGACACATTGGCAGCTTGCTTGAGTCATGATAAAATTCATGTATACTCCTCATCGATGTTTCTATCTCTCCCCATTTGACATGAATGGAAAATGGTATCTCCATTTAGGGCTGCTCGACTACTATGCCTCTATGCTCCTTCTCCATGCATTTCTATCACGCATCGATAAATATCTTCCCCTTTGTCATCAATGGAAAATGTATCTTTCCATTGGGGTTGCTCCCCATAACTGAAATTTCCTTGGAGATAATCTCCCTGATTGAGCTCTTATTGAAACTGATCTCCCAACCTGAACTGCCCTCTTTATGGTGCTTCCTCGTGAAATCTAAGACGTATAATATAAGCGACAAGTACTCAAAGGATTCCCTTGGAGTGGTTTTGTAAAGATGTCTTCCGCTTTTTCTTTTGTGCCCACATGTTCAAATCTGATGTTCTTCTCTACGCGGCTTTGTTCTTGTAGAAAGTGATGCTTTATTGTAATGTGCTTCTCCTTGGAGTGTATCACCGGGTTCTTTGGGATAATGATGGCGCTTGTATTATCCGCGATAGATTTTAATGGAGCTCATCGTACTCGGCACGGCATATCTAGCATTGCTCCACTGAATTAAGCCATTGATCATTATTGCAGCTTTGCCCAACCTGCGTAATATTTGGCAGGCAATGAGTGATGGCTCTTTCGGCTTTTTGGTGCCATAGTCCAGGCTCTTCTGTTTATTTTAGGATATATAGAGTCCTCTTTGCTTCACAAGACGTGGCGGATCCTTTGGTACTACTTGAAATCATGCCACCTATCCAGGCTACAATGCGCATTACATATGGTCTAGAGTTTGTCACATATAGTAAGCTACCAATCATTATTTTGTATTTCCTATGGTCTGTGGACTTTGAATCATCATATTTCTCAGCTTTCATCGGTTTGCAATCTTCCATTCAGAACCTCTTTAGCATTTCTCACGATATACTTAGTTTCTGAAAATAAAAATTCCATGGTTTCTTTGACATATCTAAAGACCGGAAAAGAAGGATAGTTCTCAAGTAATGACATTTCAAATTCGTCACGCATATCCTTTACCGTTACGGCTTAACCTATCATTAGTACTTCAAAAACAATATCATCAACATAAATTTCAATTAATAAAATACTACGCGAATTACCTTGATGTAGGGTTGTTGTCTACACTTCCTTTCCATGTATCTGGAGTCGGGGAGTTTTTCATTGTTGTTTATGAGCATTACTACATTTTGAATGTGAACTATTGTACCTTTGCATGTGTCAAATATCTTTCAATTTGGAATCCATTCAGCATTGTTCAAGCCATTTCATATGTAATTATCATAATGGATGATAATTAGTTCATTTTATCTTTGAACCACTCTTTCTGAACCAATCTATGAATCCATGTGCTCGTCATTCCTTGTTGTCCAAGACTCTACTTGCGCAAATTTCCATAATATTGACCATTTATTACTATACTATCCTTGAAGTCTTGATTAATCCATCAAATTGTACTTCTACTAATGACTTCTACGGATTTGTCTTCTCAAACTCACCAGATTCTAGGATGTTTCTTTGGTCTATCCGCGACTATCGCATAGACCCCACATTATGATATTCCATATTACAGGAGTCTCTAAACCAGAATGACTCGAGGAACAATTCCTGCTGATGTGTATTCATCATCATCTTCATTAGTAGATTCATCATCATTTTCATTGGTAGATTCATCATCTGTGAGGAGAAGCTCTAACTTATTTCTTTACGCCCTTATTCATCTTTCACTACAATGCTGAAAGTACAATCTCTTGAATCGGTTCCTTATTTACCTGTCCTCCATTTCTTTCATTATTTGCAAACCTTTACGTATAAGCATCTTTCTTTTTCTCACGTAGGATTTTCTTCATCTCCTTTTATTTCCAATCTTGCGATCTCAGGGACCTAGTCTTTATTTCCTATTTCATGATAAGCTCCTTATCCGCCCTTTCTTATATCTGATATCAATGTTCTCTTTCATGGAGGTATCGATCGTGCTTCTACAATCATTAGCCTATATTTGTGTCCATGGTTATGACATTTGTAACATTCAATGTGCCATTAGTAAATACATATGCACTTCTTTCTTGAACATTTCTTTTTATAGTCCGCAGTATACGGCTTTATGTCGAAGAGTGGTACAATAAAACAATGGCTTGTAAAAAGAATTGCATGCAGGAGTGAATTATTTTTGTGGTATAGTCGTTGATTTATGCCTTGATAGATCCTTGATCATGATTAAAGCTTCTTTGTTGATTGAACATGAATTCTCTTCTTGAAGATGTATCTTCAATAGTTTTCTTAGATTCGGGTTGACCATGATTCCTTCCTTTGAGTATACGCATAAATCTTTCTATTTTATTCCTTTCTTCTTTTCAACCTTGAGTGCTTGTCTTCATTCTCTATAAGCGATGTGGATGTTTCTATCTCTTCAAAATTCTTGTTGAGATTGGCGATTTTACTTCTCAATGTAACAACTTCTTCTTCAAACTTCTCAACCTCTTCTTCTGTCTTTAATATCTAAGACTTCATGAATTCTTATGTTCTTATCACTTCTTCAAGATGAATTTTAATGTGATTATTTCTTCTTTAGGTCCTTTCTCTTCTTGACCAGACTCAGCCTCAAGTTGGTTTAGATGGTTAGTTATTTCCTTAAGATGTTTGCCGATATCTTCTCTCTCATTTATTTCTTCCTTCTGTGCTTCTATGTTGACTTCCAAACACTTCTTTTGATGTAAAGATTGCAAATCTTTGCTTCTTCTAAATTTGAGTTCTTAAGTTTTCGATGACTTGTTGGGCTTCTTCAAAAATGTGAACAATTTCCTTTGTTCATCAATTCTTTCTTAATTGAATTTTTTTCTTCTCTTAGTTTATCTAAAGCACTAATCAGTTCTACTTCATAATTTTATTTGTTTTTCAATTAGTTTTTTACATCTCATTTCCTTCATGGCATTCTGTTTCAAGATGTCCATGTTTTTCGCAATTAAATCAAAACAACTTGTATAAATTGTGTGCTCTTAATCTTTGAATTTGTTTGGCGCTGGAATTGTTTGGGTCTAACAGCACATAAAGTGAAACAATATATTGGATGTAATAAAGGTCAACAATAATAAGACCTTTCAATAAAATAGAATGGTCGGACAACAAGAAGACCTAATAAAACTTAAAGCTTCTAAAAGTTTTCCTCTAGTTGATTCTTTTTAGTATAAATAGAATTAGAGGGTATGAAACCTAGCTTGGATATTATTGTAATAGAGCTTTGTTCAAATGGAGGTTACTTCGAGAAGAACTTTGTGAACATTTCTTTAAGATTCAAAGTGATATTTACGTTATTATTCTCATATCATTTTGATTGCTATTGCTACAGTGATCAATTTCTGGTTATATTGTTGTTATTACGCCATTTCTAGCATTTTATTTACGTGCATACACATTTTATGTCGGCATATTACAGTGGTATCGAGCACTTTCCTCGACAGAAAAAATGTGGGTTAATTTTTTCAAGATAGAGACATATTACAACGTCTTTAAGCCACAAATATCTATCATTACATGCATAAACCAGCGGTTGAGGGATTCATACACATAGGAAATACAAGTGGTACTTAAAGCGCACATCTGTTGACAACCCTTGTAACCCACGGTGGTACTTATAGTGAAGCCATCAAACAACACGTATGCGGATCGACCTAGATTACACGAAGCCCTCTTTAGATAAACCGATCGGCCTCCACGGTTGCTATAGTGTCCTGCCGAGAGAGCTAACACTTCAGGAAGATACTTTCTCTAATTTTGGGTAGTGAATTGAAAATCACGGTTAAGTGCGATCATCCTCATAGTTAGTGCCACGAGATATTGGGATAAATACTATTGTTGGACCCCACACTCTTATTAGAGAGTTATAGCATAGGGGAAACCCTTGTCTTTAGAACTCTTGAATACCTAAACCTTAGGGGATAGAAACATAAACAAATTAAGACAAACAAGATCTATTCTGCGGTGCAAGCTGTGTTCGGGTTCCAAAGTAAATACACATTTCTTTTTGGTTAAGCATTTGTGAATTTCTTCTTTGCATTATTCTTGAGGGCCAGGGTATAACTCTGTAGGTGTAAAAAACAAAACAAAGTCTAGAAAGTTTTCACCATTGTTGCGAGGACCTATTCCATTGGATTCATCTCTTAAGCCCTTATCACATTCATCCATATCATTTTTAGGAAATTTTTTGACCCAACCCACCCCTTTTCAGTTCACCAATCCTCATGACCCATAGCAAGTAGCCAAGAGACTTCAAATCACAAGCTTCAACACCTTGCAATATGGTCTCATCGAGACCAAACAATAAGTGAAACAACTTCGATTACTTAATGTTTCAAACATACATCAATAAAACCATGCAATCCTTAATGGAGGAAATCAAGCAAGACCTCACCATCCATCTTGAATCATTCTTTTCGACACTCTACGCACCAAGCGCACATCCCTACAAAATAACCGCTTCCTCTTCCTCTCCGCGGTAGTGACCATTCCTCTCATTCCATAACTTCGAGAACCATCACTTTCAACATGCCTATATATGCCTTCCATGGGTAGATGTGACCAAATTTGATGTCTCGAACCCCACTAGTTGGGTAACCCAAACAAAACATTATTTCTCTTTATCACGACATTACATGTGACTTGGCCAAACTCAGGTGGTGTTCTCCATCTAGATCAAGAGCGTTGCCCGATGGTGGCAATGGAGAAAAACTTCTGCGTCGGGGTGTATTTCTTGGACACTTTGTGGAGGAGCTGTAGGCAGCGACGACGCCTATTTGGGCGGTTTGACAAAGTTGAAATAATTAGGAGCAGTGGAGAACTTTATAGCTGCCTTTGAGTGCCTATGTTTTAGAACAGAGGGCATGAGTGATGCCCTCTTTCGAGAGTGCTTTATCAACGGCCTCAAGGATGAGGTCGAATTATGTCTCATAGCTCATTATAGGAGAATGAATTGAGGCTATTAAAATAGCTAAAGAAGCACAATAGGTTGTATCTACTCAAAACCAAAAACCCTCCTTATCCCTCACCCTAAACCAATAAAACCCACTACTCCCTCCCCCACTCCAAGATCAAAAAATTGACCTGGGCATAAATGGTTGAATGTCAATTCAAAGGCCTTTGTTATAGCTGTGATGACAAATATTTACCGGGCCACAAGTGTAAAGAAATGTTTTTATGGCCATCTCAGAGGATATTTGGGAAGAGGATTTTGAAACTCCCTTTGTGTCTGACTCACCTAAATCCACTAACATAAACCCTCCCTCAAAACCTCCCGAATTAGAACCGGTCATTTACCTAAATTCTCTCACAAGCTTCTCTGCCCCCCAAACCCTCAAGCTATTCGGTTACATCAAGCATCCCGAAGGTCATCGTGCAGTTGAGAAGTGGGCACCCATAATTTTATTCATGCATACGCATTGCCAAGAAACTCATTGCTACATCCATGCGTCAATAATTTGAATCATGATTTCAATGGTGGTTCCATGAAATACAGGGGGCGTTGTAAAAATGTCGTCTCAAATTGGTGACCACCACGAAATTCCATATGTTTACTTCTTATCGACATGGGAGGAGGTTGTGACATTGTTTGGGTGTAATAGAATAGCTAAGAATTTATTCTCATGGATTTTAAAGACTAAAACATGCAATTCGACCAGGAGAGGGCCACGGTATAAGTTCAAAATGCATCTTAGGCGAGTTCACCTGAGGTCATTATTTCTCATCGCATGGAAAAGCTACTAAAAAGGTCATTCTTGTGTTATCTCCCAACTCCATGCCATACAAGCAACGAGACACCCTCGGTCCCACAAGACCTCGAGCCATCCTTTCTAGACATCAATTGATATTTTAAACTCCCTAAGAACTCCTCATTCTCGTGGTGTTCATGATCATTTCCATTCCCCTTGTCCCAGGAAAACTTCCCCCCAATGTCGGTGCATGCTCATTGCCTTTCCCAAAAATGAAATTGAAAAATTGTCTAGGAACTTCTTAATGTAGGAGTTGCTCGCCCTAATGCAGTCCCCTAATATTCTCTGTGTTCATAGTCTGAAGAAAGAAGGTTCTTGGCCGATGTGTCCTGGAGCTTAGTTGCCCTCAACAAACTTACCATCAAAGAGACAAATTCCCCATTCCTATCATTGATGACCTCTGGATGAATTGAGTAGGCAATTCTTCACTAAGCTGGATCTTCATTTGGGCTACCACCCGGATATGTATGAAAGGGCAAACATTCCCAAGACTTCCTTTAAGAACTCATGAGGGCCACTATGAGTTTTAGTCATGCCTTTTGGCTTGTGTAGTATCCCCCTCAGCCTCATGAATCATGTCTTCTTTCCTTTTCTCCACAATTTTGTCTTAGTTTTCTTTGATTATATCCTCATCTATAGAAAAAGGGTGGATGAACCATCTTGCTCATGTGGATGGGGTTCTCCATCTACTCTCTCAACACCAACTTTTCTGAAGCAGTCTAAATGTGCTTTTAGAGCGCCTGATTAGAATACTTGGGTGATCTAGTTGGAAAGGATGGCGTTAGGGTGGATCTAAAAAGATTGAAGCTATGCAAGACTAGCCCTCACCCAAGACTCTTAAGAGATTGCATGGATTTTTGGACTTAGCAGTGTCGCCAGAGTTTGTTAAGAATTATGAAGGGTACAACACCTCACTGCTCTCCTCAAAAGAAATCTTTCACTTGGACTCCGACCATTGCCCAAGCTTTTCAAACCTTGAAGATGGCATTATTACCACTCAGTCAAAACTTGTTTCACCAAGACCTTTTGTGTTGGAATCTTGATTCCTGAAGAAGGTGGTGTTGTCCTTGAGGTCTACAGCCTTTACCAAAAAGAAACTATCTAAAAGAAATGCAGGAAAATCCATCTATGAAAGGAAATGTTGGCTATTCTACATATCGTTGATACAATGGCACCCTTATCTATTGGAACGTTTCCAAATTAAGGCACAGAACCATCAAAGCCTCAAGTATTTTCTAGAACAATGCATTTCCTCGGAAAAACAAAAATGGGTGACTAAGCTCTTTGGATACGATTATGAGATCATTTTACAAGAAGGCAAGAAAATGTGGTTGCGGATGCACTTTCCCAAAATATGAAGATGAAGGATCCATTTTTCTCTTTCATTCATTGTAAAAGATTGGCTCCAAGCCATTCGCCGAGAATGGCTACAAGATCCCAAATTCATGACTGATCAATTCGCAGGTCCAATGCTCCGAGCTTCCACGGTACTCTTGGCTCTATGATGAACTTTGATACAAAGTACCATTTATATTTAAGTAAACAATCAAAGCTTAAATCCATAGTACTTTCTAAGCTTAATGCTACACTAACGGTACCACCGGGTTCACAAAACCTATAGCCAGAGGTCAAATGTTCCTTTTTACGGGATGGTATGAAATAGGACATTCGTAATTTTGTTGCTTCATGTGATTCTGAACTTTGACCAAGTTCTCTTTAAGGGAGAAACAGTCAAATCACAAGGCACACTTCAAACGATCCTGATTCGACCTGCTTTTTGGAAGGATATCTTTATGGATTTTATTACAAGCTTAGCCAAATTGGGAAATAAATTAGTCATCATGGTACGTTTGTTGATCGCCTTTCCAAATATGCTCATTTCACACCCTTCAACACCCATTTACAACATCCATAGGTGGCTCAAATTTTCATGGACAAAGTCTTCAAGATTCATGGCATGCCACACTCTATTGTTTTACGTCGCGACCGACTTTCCTGGCGATTTTGGCAAGAACTATTCAAGATACAAAGCACGCCGAATTGCATCTCGGCACAACTTATCATCTCTAGGCCCGATGTGGCCAAGCGGAGGATTGTCAACACGTGTTTGGAAACATGTTTGAGGTGTTTTTCCACGGAAAAGAAAAATCGATGGGCTCAATGGATTTACCTAAATTTGAATGGTGGTACAACACTTCATACCATCTGACTACGCATGAATCCTTTGAAATGGTATGGACATAAACCACCTTAGGTTATTTCATATACCGGGTACCTTGAAGGTCTAGGCGGTTGACCTAACACCCACAACTCGGTATTCTCCGTGCCCTCAAAGAGGATTTGGTGGGAGAAATAAAATGTTATGAAGCAACAAGAGATCAGGTCACTCACGAGAGTCAATTTCTTGGGAAGGGGATCAGGTGTTTCTTTTGCAACCTTACAAGCAAACTTCAATCAGCATTGTGAGGAAGCTGGCCCAAATTTTATGGTCCTTATCTGGTTCTCAGCGTGTGGGACAAGTAGCCTATCAATTAGCTTTTCCCGACCATTCGAGCTACATCCTATTTTTTTCATGTTTCATGCTTAAAGAAGGTGATTAGACTAGGTGCCAAATTCAAACCAAACTTCGAGTTAGCTTTAGAATGATCCATTTGGCTACACAACTAGAAGTAGTTTTGGACCAGGCATTGAGCAGCGCCTACGTCAGAGAACCATCAAGGAAGTGCTAGTCCGGTGGAAATATACAACTCCAACGGATGCCACTTGAGACCAACGCTACCGTGCAACAATTTCCTCATCTGAGCCAGCGGGGACGGGCTATTTTAGAAATTGGACATGTTAGGGTCTAACCGCGCATAGGTAAAAAAATATATTAGGATGTAATAAGGTCAATGGTAATAAGGTCTTTCAATAAAATAGAATAAGGCATGTAAGAAGACCTAATAGAAGCTCCAGCTTCGAAGGATCTTCCTCTGAATGCTTCTTTTAGTATAAATAGGAGTTGAGGGTATGAAAACCCTAGCTTGGATATTATTGTAATAGATCTCTACTCAGCTGGAGTTTACTTACCCCTCCGAAGGGCAGAGTGAACATTGCTTTGATTCAAAGTACTGTTACATTATTATTCTCATATCATTTCAATGTTATTGTGGTGAATATTCTGTTATATTCTTTGTTATTACGCCATTTCTAGCATTTTATTTATGTTGTTCATACATGTTCACACGGCATATTACATGGTGAACATACTTCTTCTTGATTTGTATCTTCATCTGCTTCATCTTTGAATGCGATGGGTGAAGAATATATGTCGTAACTTATCCCAAAGTTCTTTTGGTGATGAACGTTACTAACTTTTTCTCTTACAGGATTAGGTGGCAATCCTTTTGAGATGAAATCCATTGTTATTTTGTTATTCTTCTTCAATTCCTTCTTGGTGCAGTCTTTTTTCCCTTTTTGAACTATCATATCCGTAACAGAAGTGATGGTCAAATATAGTAATCCCGTGCCTATAAAAGAAATACTTTAGTCCTTCTACTCGGATATCATACTTAAAACCATTATGACCATTAAACATTGTTACTCCATTCTCGGAATAATCCATGATCTCTTTCTAATGGTTAAATTATTTCTTTTGAAGGAACAGCACTTTCTGAAACCAATTGTTGGATTCTGCGAGAGGGGGTAGTCGGTAATAGATAAATTTAATCCCTTTTCACCAGGAAATGCAAGTGTTATATCAATGTAGCATTATCATCCGATAGTTGTAGAGTAAATAAACAATGAAAAAATGAGCAATCACACACATACACAATACGCCAATATTTTGCCAAGAGCCGTGGGAGAAGCGGAACTGCTTTTTGCCATATGTCTTTAAAATTGCATTCATTGGAAGCACCAACTTCCTTTGTTTCTAGTACCAACTAGAAGGAGGCTCCAACCCACTAGTTTCGCAGGCTACAACATGAGGGAATACCCAACTCCCCAAATCTCTGGCAACAACTAGAAGGAGGCTACAACCCCTATGTTCTCGACTGGCCGGAAGGTGGATACAACCACTGTCCTTTCCATGTCCAAAGCGCCGGCCATTATAAGAGGTGATGAAGTAGAAACCCTTGTCACTGTTTAGCGTGAGGATAATATCTTGTTGTAAACGCCAGCCAACGCACCAATGACTGGCCAATAACTGAACCGTACATCAACCATATATCAACTTTTACCTCAAACTATAATGTCCAACTTGTACCATAAACAAGTGCATCAACCATGCACCCACGTACCTCAACAATACCATGAGCGAGTGCATCAACCATGCACCAAACCTGTATGAATAACTTGTCATAACAACATGTCCAAACAACTATCACAACAAATGGTCTCATCAATCTTATCAACCAAATTATATCTACTCACGAAGATCAATCGCAAGACAACTCTCAAATATGCATCAACCAACCATAACAACAACTCGTAATCGTACCAAGATCAATATGTGCTTCTAATAATATATCCCGATTACAAGTATGATACATCATTCATAAACCATGTGTCAACAATAATGCTAACAAGTGCCTCAACCATTTGTACCAAGTATGTACCAATCGTATCAACTACTCATCGAGATGTTACCAACATCATCAGCTATACACCCCATGTATTTTTCGCTCATCAACTACTTGTCTAAATCATGTACTCAACATGTACATAAACAAAGACCTCATCAATTTCATCATCAAATCTAATTTAGCTTCTGTAATAGACCTAGTGTATATGATCACATACCTACAAACCTTCATAACTTTAACAACAAGGGCCAGCATTTTTAGTCAAACTTTACTTTGAAAGTCACCATGACTAGTTTGGATTAGTCAACAACCCTAACTGATAATCATAAATATGTACAATATAATGAATGAATATATGAAAATAGTACCTGTCTTCTTCGGTGTGTTTTATGAAATTCCTCTAGGTTTCACTGGAACCTCTCATAAAATGAGTTATAGAAAAATGACATACCTTGTTGAATTACGGATTATTCTAGAGAGCAAACTTGTAGAGTGTACTACACAGAATATTGTTGTGTGGCTCTAAAAATTGTACATTGAATACTACATACTGTACTATAACTACAAAATTTGGTCTTACTGAATTTGGATCTATTATGAAAGTTATGATGTTTTTTACCCGAAACACTGTTTTTAGACTAGTTTGGGACAACCACAAACCCTATTTTCCCATGAGTGTAAATCCAAAAAGTACAGCGACCCACAAGATGCAATTTTTACCATAGCTATTTGGATATGTTTTCAATGTCACTCCCAATTTTACGGTTTGAATCATTCTAGAAAAACAACTATTGCAAAAATGGTGAGGACTTGTGGTAACATGCCTTAGGAAGCATCATCAAAGAATTTATCCTCCTTGAATTTCGGCCTTCTTTGCTTTGGCTTCGCTTTGAAATTGACTTAGATATCCTTTGTGGTTACTTGGATCTTTGTAGATATTCAAAAGATTCTCAGAGTGTGATTAGGATGAGATCCTTGCCTCTTATTTATGCTCTACTTCCTCGGGGGTTGCTTTTAACCATCTTAACCCACTTTCCTTATTTTTAGGGTTAACCCACTTCTAACCACTTGTGCGATTAATGAATTTATCCATTGGAAATTCATTATTTAAAATAATTTATTTTGTATCCACTTTGACTTATAATTGCCTCATCACTTCACTTTACCCTCAGGGGTTACCTCCCAACCATCTTAAACCACTTTCCTTATTTTTAGGGCTAACCCACTTTTAACCACTTGTCTGCTTAGTAATTTGTCCATTATATTTATTATTTAAATAATTTCTTTTTGTATTCACTTTTGAATTTTAGTACACCTCATCACTTCACTTTATTATTTACCTTCTAAAATCCTTAAACCACTTTGACTTCTTTCTGCTTTTGGGGCTTCTAGATGACTTCATTGAGGGTTCTCCAACTTCACATGGCCATAACTCTCTAACTAGTGGTGAGGAGTTGTGTGAAGTTCCACATACCTAGAAACATAATGATATGTACTATACATATATAATAGTATTGCCTACAGATATATCAAACTCATACCGTATCCATCAAACAAACTTGGGTCCATTACCCAAACCTATGTTCTCCAACTTCTATATGGCCATAACTCTTTAACCCAGCGAGGAGTTATGTGACGTTCTGCATATCATTGGAAATGGCATGAGATGTAATACCTAAGCAGATAGTATTACCTTAAAATATATTAAAAATAATACCATTATACATCAAACAAACTTGGTTCCATTACCCAAACCTTTGTGCTACGAATTAGCTACGGACTTTCTCTAAGGGTTTACATCAATCACTAAATGTTGACATCAATCTACAATATCACTCTCCAATGGTTGACATCAATGAAATAACGATATTTAATTGTCCATCAAACTAAGCCAACTGCCTGGCATTATTGTCTCCACATATTCAACATATGAACTATTGCAGTGAGTTCTAAGTCACATGTGACATAATTCTTTCCATGCTCCTTAAGCTTCCTGGTTAAATCACATTCCCATTCTGAGTAATAAATACACCAAGTTCCTCTTCGTAATCATATGTACATACCACAAAACATCCATTTGGCCCAAAACATTAAGAATGGGTACACTAGTAAGCAATTCCTTTAAAAACAAGAAGCTTTCTTCATACTTTGGTGTCCATTCAGATTTAATTTTGTTCTTTTAATACTGTAAGGATGTTATAGGTTATGAAATCTTAGAGAATCCTTCTATGAACACTGTGTAGTATCTAGCAAACCCCGTGAATGGACTTACCTTATCTATGTTCTTAGGTGTAGTCCATCCCTAATAGCTTCAATATTCTCTGGATCTACTGCTATTCCTTCCTTATATATGATGTGTTCCAAGTAATGAATTTCCTTTGATAAAGGAACACTTATAACTTAGAGATGATGCTCTCTTAGAAATTGTATTACTAACCTCAAGTTCTCTTTATTATCCTCCTATGATTTAAAATAAATAATGTTGTCATCTAGGAATACAATGACAAAATTATCCAAATAATATTCAATTCGTGTTAAACTTTATGAAGGTAGTTAGTACATTTGTTAGTCAAAATGGCATCACTAAACATTTATAGCGTTGTACCTATTTATTAAAGTTGTCTTATTGATGTCTTCATCCTTCGTCCTTATCTAATCGTAGCCTAACCTCAAATCTATATTCGAAAATATGTTTACTCCTCTTAGTTGATCAAATAGGTCATGTATACAGGTAGCGGATATTTATTTCTCACATTGAACTTGTTTAGCTATATAAAACCAATGCATCACCACCAAGTCCCCATCTTTCTTCTTTACAAAGAGTATTGGTGTTCCACGAGGAGAGACACTTGGGTTTATATACCACTTCTTTAACAATTATTCTAATTGCATTTGTATCTCCTTCAATTTAGGCATACTCATTATGCATGGAGTCTTAAATACTAGAGCAACCCTAAGGAACCAAATTGATAGAAAAATCAATACCTCTTTCTAGTGATAAACCTAATATTTTCCCAAATACATTTGCATGCTCCTACAACACTGGAAACATTCAAGAAATTTTGAGGGAAAAAATGGGCCTAAAAAAGAAATGTTCTATCAACTTCGGCTTTAAAGAACATGGGATTCAGAGATGATTGTAATAGACCATGAGGTAAATACTTTTGGAGTGAAGAGAAAATAGCACTGTCCATAGTTTTTACTTATATCCCTATAGGTTTACTTAAATTTCAAATGTATTCACTCATCGGATGTGGAATTAAAATCTTAATCCAATGTGTCCCCACTCTGCATACTTTTGATAAAATCATAGTGATATAGGGGTGGAATGCATGAAAAATTGTGTCTCTTGAAAAACATATTTTCATCTTGGCTACAGTTATCATAGTAATGGTCTATCAAAAGTATGCAGAGAAAGTACTTTCTAGATGCAAAATTTAATTATGCATCCAATGGGTGCCCACAATTTGGGTAAATCTATAAGGAGATAAGTCAAAAGCTCTCTAGTTAAAAGGTAGTTTTTCTTTTAAAAATTCATAACTCTTATTTATTGTTTTTAAAATATTGTTTTATAAATTTTACCTTAGGAGACCCATTTTAGACATCAAAATTTCTTTTAATGGTCCTCGATATTCAGTCTTATGTACTTTCTTGGCTCTTCCACATGAGCACCACATGATTCACACCCTTTCTTGAAACATCTCTTCAACTATAGGATGAAATCTCCCTTATATAAAATGAATTAAGATGCATTTCAACCCCATCGCTGCTTTCTTCTTTCTTCATCGAGGACAGAAGTGAAAGTTTTATTATGAAATTCTAGGATAGCAGGATGGGCATCCAATTAGAACATCATATGAACCAAGTGATATTATGTTTAGGTTTTCCACAATGATGACACCATTCATATCTAATGGGAATCCTTTGGAAATCTCATTAGTTTTCTTTTTGTCCAAGTAGTCAAATGAACCAACCATGATTTCTCATGATTATTTGTCTCCAAAATAAATATTTCTACCAAATGATGGGTAAAGTAACTAATATTTGCTCCTAAATCAATTAATTTGTGGATGATTAACAATCTTACACCTTCCATACCCCAATCATGTTTGACTAGCGATCACCATATTGATTTTCCAATCTTTGCATATATTTTTTGGGATGTTCCTACCCACATCTTCCACTATAGTTTCCTCATATGTGTTGTACATTCCTCAGTCTAACTTATTTATGAGGAAATATATGTACAAATAGTATCCTTCACATCCCCAACATTGTTTATTGGCTTCTTCCCTTTCCAAGGATTCTTCTATTTTAGATACACTATGAGCTAGATGGATTTGTTGATATGTATTAGGATTTTTCTTAAATAAAGGAGGTTTAAATCCATTATTTCTTTGATCTTTCTTATCCTTTTTCTTATCTCAAGACTCACGAAAATATACTCCTATCTTTTCTATGATCATAAAAAGTATTTGGCCCTTCCTAATTGTCTTCAAAGAGTCTTAGGTCCATCAAGCGAAATTTTATCTTTGTAGAATGTGAGACAACCCGAGGGAACCCTATATGTTTACTTCTCATATTTATAACCTCTTCGAAATGTTGAATTAGGTTGGTTGTCATTGTTGTCAACCCTTGAAGAAAGCATGATAGCACAAAGGTTTGGGTAATGGACCCAAGTTTGTTTGATGTAAAGATGACTCATTATTGTCTTTATGGTTGATAATAAGTATAAATGGATGAACTCCAAAGTGGTCTATATGGATTAAATCCCTCATTAGGAGAGACACTTTCTCCGGACAAGCTATCCTAGAAGTATGGTTAGAACCCGTACTTATTTGTGGAATAATGAGATGAAGGTGGAGTGAATTTGCCCGGTCACAACTATCCTATATTGATAGTTCTTGTCGAAAGTACCATTTCAGTGGTATGGTAATAACGTCACATAACTCCTCATGATTTTGAGAGTTATGGCCTTACCAATTGGAGGACCCTCATATGTCATCTAAACCCCAAAAAAGGTCAAAGTAGTCAAAGTGGTTTTAAGAGACTTTAGAAGGTAAATAATAGAAGTGAAGTGATAGGTGTACTATAATTCAAGGTGAATACAAATGAATTATTTAAATAATAAAATTTAATGGAGAAATTAAAGTGGGTTCAGCTTCGTAAAATAAGGAGAGTGGGCAAAATGACCTAGAAGATGATTCTAAGGGAAGCTGCTTTGAGTGTATAAATAAGAGGCAGGCTCTCTAATTTTGGAATTAAACTTGAGAATATTGAATATATATAGGTGTCTGAGGTAAGAAAAGGATGTCTAAGCCAAATTTTTGAGGAAATTTAAGAAAATAAGGTTGGAATTCAGGGAAGGATAAATTCTTTGATGATTCTTTCTAAGGTATGTTATTTATAGGTCATCTCACCATTTTATAAAATAGCGTTTTTCTAGAATGATTGGGGCAGGTAGAAATTTCTATTCCATTGAGAGGAAAAACATATCCAAAGTATCACAGTAGTAAAAAGACTATCTTATTAGGTCATTGTATTTTTAGCAGGAGTTACCTACATTAACAAGAGGGTTTGTGGCTTGTCTGGCTTGCAATTAAAACAAGTGTTTGGAGTAAAAAGTCATAACTTATTCATATGAGATCCAAATTTCATTGCATCATCTTCGTTCCCTGGTATAGTCTATGGTATGATGTGTAATAGTTTCATATCTATTCAACAAATATTCCATGTGTGGCATGTTGTACAATTTTGCTCTCTAGAATAAATCAAAATTGACAAGGTATGCCATTTTGCTATAAATCGTTCTGAGAGGTTCAAGTAGTGAAACCCTAGAGGAATTACATAAAACACAATTTTTTTTTTTTGTTTTTGTATGTTTTTGTGTATTTTTTTTCATATCTTTATTTATTACAAGTTATGATTATTTCAAGTTAGGGTTGTTGACTAATCCAAAACTAGTCATGTGGGGCTAAAACATTTGATGAAAATGTAGTCTCTTGTTATTAAAGTTAAAAAAGGTTTGCAAGAATGTGATCATTTACAAGGTCTATTTTAGAGAGTTACATATCATATTTGGATGATGAAATTGATGAGGGATTTTTAGTTAGGTATGTTGTGTACATGGTTGAGACAAGTAGTTGATGAGTTGCTTTTATACATGAGGTGTATAGTTGATGTTAATTTCCTATTCAGTAGTCCATAGATTTAGTAAATGGGTTGGGCACACTAGATTCATTACCAGTTTGACAAGTACATGTTTGGTTGTACTTGTTTATGGTACATGTTGATTCTGGTTGTTTACTGAGTTGGTGCATGGTTGATGCACTTATTTATAGTCTGTGAGTTAATTACGGTGGGAATTTTTATGTTGATGCATGGTTTAGGTTTATTAGTGCAGGGTTTACAGTGGTATATCATAGTGATAGTGTGACAGTGGTTCCATGTTCTCCGCTTCTACTTAGGAAGTTGAATGACGCAAGGATAGTGTTAAGCCCTAATATTAGCTCATTACCCCTTGGTGGGGCCTCTTACGTGAAAATATGTTATTTTATTTATGTCGATTTATTCCATTAGTTGTAATTATACCTCTAGTCTCTTATATACAAGGACCACATTTGGAGTAAACATTTATGTGGGAATTAAGGAGGTTGCCCCCCTCGAAGAGCTTAGTATATGAAATTATCTCTTTTTAAAAGAGTTGAGTACTTATTTTGGGTTTTCTATGCTATATTGATCTTTAGTTCTTAACATATGGTATCATAGCTCAAGGTCTTGGGGTTTATTTGCTACATCTGTGACACCTTGGAATTTTAAGCTATAACTATTTTTCTACAATGTTGAAGAAACAACTTGGAGGATATTTAGTATTAGATGGATAAAAGTGCGTTGGGTTAAATTCAATCTCTTAGTCCTTATACATTCAAAGATAGCATTACAAGATGGGGTTACGGAATCATCTTAGTGAGGCATTAACATGAGCTTTCATACAATTTTTTTTTTATCTGTGTTTAACAGGACCGAATAGGGAGGATATTCACATAAATTAGTAAGGTATCTATGGTAAAGGAGATTGTAGCTTTTGGGTCATATTACATTTGTAGATACACCTGTGGAAGATAGAGGGTATCTGACTAGTCCTATTTATTAGTCTCAAGAAGGTGTTCCCATTAAAAAATCTTAACTTCTTCCTAGAGTATCCCAGGTGAGTGAAACTAGTTTCATTGAATGAATTAATGCAGTCTGTGTAGTAGTTTTTGATACGGTTTCAAAATTTTATATAAATTCTAATATTTTATTGTGGGCATGCTGTCTGGTGAAGGATCACGGAAGGCCAATGTCCGACAGAGTTGTGGGGAAGTTAGTAGAATTCCTTGGCACATCAGTCAGGCACGTGGAATTATAGAGAGAAATATGAAGACACAAAATAAAGTTTCATATCGGAGGGGGCTGAGCATTGGGAGATGCAATAGAGAAGAGAATGTTGATAGGAGCCATACCTCAAAATCAAGGTTCAAGTGATACCTGGCCTACCACCCAAAGGAACTTCACAAAGGCAAGCCTCCAGACAGTCTTACTTGGAGTCTTGATGAAGGTGGAGAAATGTTTAGGGATATAAATGATTTACAAAGAAGATAGTAACAAAGATGAAATATAAGGGATGATGGATTCAACTTAGGCTAAGTTGGAGGCAATAAATGCCAAGATGGATGGTTTAAAAGAGAATCATGAAAGTATTGAAAAATTTAGTAACCGAGAAAAGACACTGAAAGTGAAAATGCATCCCATGAAATTCATGATGAGGACAGGAAGGTGAATCAAGAATGGAAACTCCAACTTTGGGTTGAACCAACCCACGTTCTAACTTTGTCGATATAGGGCAAGGACCCAATCACATGGATACTTGGATGGAATAATTCTTTGATCTACATAATGTACCACATACACAAAAGTTACGAATTGTTTCTTTATCTTTAATGTGCCAATCAATTTTTATGGTATCGATGGCTTTGTTCTCTAAAATCACTAGTCTCAGTAATTTTTCAAGGAAGAAATGATAGCACCTTGTGATGATACAAAGAACAATACCTTCTTTGTGATTGATAAATCTCAAACAAAAGGGTTCAATTCTTGAGTACATTGAGAACTTTCAAAAGATTGATATAAGGTAACATATATTCCATATGAGCATGATTGATGTATTCATAGGAACTTTAAAGGATAACATTCAACATGAGGTTAAGCTTTGGGAACCCAAATCGTTGGATAATGCATTTAAGGTGGCAGAAATGTTGAAAGTAAAAATATGGCTATAAGCTACTAGAAGGACCAATCCTAGCATCTATAGAAGAACAATGCTCCTTCTTCTAAAACACCTCAACCTACAAGGTTGACACCTCAACAATTGGAGGAAAAACAAAGCAAGGTTTATTCTTTAATTGTGACCAACAAGTACAATAAGGGACATAAGTGTGGTGAGAAGAAATTATTCTACATGGGTGTGAAGGAAGAAGAAGAAAAGAAGAACCATCTCAAGATGAAAACGTAGAAGCAATTTAGATACGAGAAGAGTTGACTCCCACGATATCTTGTAATGCATTGGATGGAATTAGCACTCCTCAAACCCTCAAGATCCCGAGAGATACATCAAAAGAAAAGGTAATAGTCACAGTGAGTTCGAGCAGAAGTACTCATAATTTCATTCACTATAAAATAACCAAATCTCTCAATTGATTTGTATATCAGTATACAGTTCAAATAATATTGAGATGGAGAAACTATCAATTACTTTCGAGAAAAAATACAATAAAATCAATCTTACTTGTAGGGGAATATGTAATGAATAGTCCAATGATTTCTATACCCATGGGTAGTGGAGATGTTGTATTAGGGAATCAATGGTTACAATCATTAGGAATAGTGGCTTTTAATTTTCAAGATTTTTCATGGGAATTTTCATTGGAAGGAGAAAAAAATTGAGTTAAGAGGTATCACAAGGAAACCTAATATGGTTTTAAGCTCTAATGGCATGAAAAGAATTATTGAAAGGGCATAAAGGCATTATTTCTGGTATTTCTCACTAGAATCTTCAAGCGTCTAAGCCATCTATTCCTCAAGATCCAAGGGATCATTGATAAGCATTCCAAAGTATTTGAAGACTCCCAAAGGTCTTCCACCCACTCGAAATCATAATCATGAAATTCACCTAATTTAGGAGTGTTCCTCTAACTGTCCAGACCCTTCTAAAATACCCTTCGTAAAGAGTGAAATTAGACCAAATTAGACATAGCCAAGGTTCTACCCGGTGGCCAGTGTATTCAAGGAAAGATAGCTCATGGCATATGTGTCCAGTTATAGAGAGATCAACAAGATCACTGTGAAAGATAAGTTCAATTCTGTCATTGATGGGTGTTGTGATGTGAACTACATGGAGCAATCTATTTCACAAAAGTGGATCTTCGTTGGGGTATCATCAGTTAGAATGAAGGAAGAAGATATCCCCAAAAACAACATTCCAGAACTCATGAAGGCCATTATGATTTTTGGTCATGCCTTTTGTATACAAATGCCTTCCACATTTCAAGAGTTGATGAATTCCATTTACAAGCCCTTCCTTGAAAATTTGTGTTAGTATTTTTGATATATGCTAATCTATAGCAGGTCTTGGGAGGATCATGTGGAGCATGTTGACAAGGTGCTACAAATACTAGAGGAGAACAACCATATTCATCCAAATGTTTCTTTGGAGTGAAGGAGTGAAATGTAGGTCATATTGTATCTCATGAAGGTGTCAGAGTAGACCCCAACAAGATTAAGGCCATGATAGAATTTGGACAAGAGATCGAAAACATTAGATAATCTTAGAGGATTTTGGGTTTGATAGGTTACTACACATGAATTTTTTGACACTATGGAAGAATAACAACACCTTTAATGTCATAACTAAGAAGGATGCATTTGATGGACTTGGGAAGTGACTAAAGCTTTTGAACAACCCAAAGAGGTGATGTGAAAACCTCCTATCTTGACCATCTAGACTTCACAAAAAATCCTTTATTATGGAATGTGATTCCTCAAGAAATGGAATTGGTATTGTCCCAATGCAAGAAGGAAGACCCACGGATTTTGAAAGTAGGCCACTCAGGAAAGGACTTACACAAAGCCATTAATGAAGGAAATGATAGCAATACTACATACATTGAAGAAATGGAATCCTTACCTAATAGGTAGGCATTTCGAGGTCAAAAGCAGTCATGATAGTCTTAAAACTTCTTGGAACAAAGACTATCTTCAAAGAACAACAAAATGGGTAAACAAGATATTGAGTCCTTGATTTTGAAATCGTCTATAAAAGGGAATCAAAATGTTGTGGAAGATTCACTCTCAAAAGAAAGGATGAAAGATGTTGAGGCCTTTCTCTATGCTATCTCGATCCATCCAACCAGATTGGATAATAGAAACAAAGGGATGAATGGAAGAATGGCCAGAAGTGTGGACTCTCATTCAAAAGTTTACTGTGAGTTCTAGTGCATGGATACATTTAGATGGAAAAAATGATTCACTATGGTACAAAAGATGCGGCTTATATTTATTTGTGTAAGAACTCCCAACTCAAACAAAAGGAATTGTTACTATTGGAATTGCACACCTCTCCAGTGGGAGGCACTCGGGATTTTTGAAAACCACCATAGAGTCAAGAAGGATTTTTGGAATGGCCTTAAAACTAATGTTCAATGGTTTGTGGCAGAATGTTTAGTTTTCCAACAAAATAAAGGTGGAAACAGTAAGACCCTAGGTCTTTTACAACCATTATCATCCCAAGAGTCGGCTAGGAGGAGGTTTCCATGGATTTCATCCGCAGGGGTTACCAAAAGTCTGAAGGAAAAGTGTCATCATGGTGATTGTTGATGGAACGACCACGACCAAGTATGCACACTTTTGGTGCACTCTCTCATCCCTTCAAGCTGATACAGGTTACCCACTTAGCATTCATGGAGCAATTCAAAGCTGTGGCATTAAAGATTATTGTAGTGTGAGAGATCCCATCTTCAATGGACATTTTTTGGACATAATTATTTTTTGTTTAGGTACTCAATTGGCACATAGCTAATCCTATCATCCTGTCGATGGACAAACCAAGATGGTGAGAAAATGTTTGGAAGGATACCTTGGTTGCTTTGTCTCTAATAAACAAACACAATGGTTCAAATGGATTTAAGCTTGGGAGGAATGGTGGTATAACACTTCTTTTCATCTTTGCAAGCAAAATGACACCATTTATGGCATCTATGGATACCCTCCTTCCATCACTTCTCTAAAATAAAATCTAAAAGGTTCAAGCAGTGAAAGATCACATCGAAAATCAACAATAAGTTCTCCAAATATTAAAGGACAACCTTACCATGACACATAATCACACATGAAACACACAAAGCGAGATCAACATCGGAGTGAAGAAGTTTTGAAGTAGGGATTGAGTGTTTTTAAGACCACAACCATACAAGCAGATGTCCCTCAAGCAAGCCAGGAAGGATAATAAATTATCACCAAAGTACTAAGTACATATAAGGTGTTGCAAAAGATTGGTACTATGTCATACAAATTGGGTTACTTTTTGCATCTTCACGAGTACACCCGGTTCTTTGTTTTGCATGCTTAAAGAGGTTATAGAAGTGACAAGATCCCAATTCAAACTATATTGCCATAACTTGAGGAAGGAAAAATCATATTGGGCACGAAGCCATCAGCGACACAAGAATTCACGGTGAGGAATAGTAGATCCATTTAGAGTTATCTCATTAAAATGGAGGAGGGAAACCTAAATTTGAAGATTCCATGGGAAGATGAGTCTTTTATCTGAGAAGCATCGAGAGTTATAATTGCGACTAACACTTGTCTCAAAATGAGAGCATGTTAATCCCTAATATTGGCTCATTACCCCTTAGTAGGGCATATTGCATTAGAAATGTTATTTTATTTATGTCGGCTTTATTCCATTAGTTGCATAATTATACCTCCTAGTCTCAAATATATACCAAGGAGACATTTTCATTCAGGTTATCTTGTACCGAACATTTATGTAGCAGAATTGGAAGTTTCCCCTAGAAGAGGCTTATTATATGAAATTATCTCTTTTCAAGGCATTGAGTACTTATTTTTGAGTTTTTTCTATGCTATATTGATATTTGGTTCTTAATAGGCAATTGGTTGTATACCTTGGTTGTAACCGAGAACATAGAGATTTGTAGCCTTACTCCTTTCGGTTGTAGTCAGAGAATTGGGGAGTTGGATCTTCCCTTATGTTGTAGCACAGCTAGGGACTGGAGCCTCCCTTCAGGTTGCAGTGAGGAAAACAAAGGAAGTTGGTGCTGGTAAGATGTAATTCTTCAATACATATAGAAAAAACATTCCATGGTTTTCTCCACTTTAGGTTTCAAGTAAAACAGCAGTGTACTATGTATGTGTATAATTGTTCATTTTGTTCATTACTCATTATTGGATGATAATTCTACATTGATAACACTTGGATTATTTGGTTTAAAAATGATTATAATTTTTTCTATTACTAATTCATTTGATCTTCTCAATAATCCAACAATTGAGTATGAGAAGGTTCCTTCTAAAATAAGTTTAACAACTGAAAGGTATATCATGGGAGAGAAACAACTTATATAAATAGAATACATAGTTTGATGGACATACATATGCTTTTTGGATCATAAGGACGAAGATTTTATATACTCTGAGCAAGTTTGAAATTTGGCAATCAATTGTGAATGGATACACAACACCGGCCAGTTCCACCAACAAATGACAAAAGTAGTGAAGTTCCAGGTCAGAATAATTCCAAGCCACAATTGCACTTCTAAATGGTCTTAGTGAAGCTTGATATTCACCAAAGTTTCACATTGCAAATCCGCTAAAGAGATTTGGAAAGATTGAAATATTTGAAGGAGATTCAAAGTCAAAGTAGCAAAG
>SNQJ01S0108733.1:0-17049 GCA_010110895.2 Picea sitchensis
TGGAAAAGAGTCAAGCCAAGTACAAAACGAGACATGACAAGCATCGTGTTGATCACAGTTTCCAAGTTGGAGATGAAGTTTGGATTTACATCGGTAAGGAGAGACTTAAAGGAGAAGGTAAAAAATTGAGACCGATTCGATATGGTCCTTTCAAGATTATCGACAAGATTGGTAACAATGCCTTTCGTTTAGATTTGCCTCCTTATATGCAAATGTATGCAGTTGTTAATGTTGAGAATTTGAAATTGTATGAGCCTCCACTGATTGATGATCATGGAGAGCATGTTTAGATTCCTTCTATAGATGATTTTTCCCCAGAATATCTTATAGAACTGCATGAAGACACAATCCTTGACAGGAGAATGCATACTTCAAAACGAGGAAATGTGGAGTATCTTCGAGTTGGTATTAAATGAAAAAATCCAAGCAAATCCAAGTGGATTGAGGTTGGAAGGGTGATGGAACTATACCGTCATCTTAAAATAGACTGAATATAGTCTTTTGGAGGTCCAAAACGTTCCCAATGGGGAGGTGTGATCAGGGGATCAAATTTTGCTCAAAAATTCAAAGTGCTCAGAATCTCTTCAAATCAAACAATAGCGTAGGCCTCATCGTTGTGAACCCAATGCAACTCGTTTCATCTCAAATGGACATCGGGAGTGAGAGATATCGCGATCTGTTTGANGGCAGAGTCGTATGATGATGTGCAAGATACCGTATGACCGTACGCTAATGTGGCATGTGATGACGTGGAAGTTTTTGATTGGCATATGTGGTCGAACTAGGCTGTGACACGTGGCATCATTTTTGGTCAATGGTATGGTGCCACGTGGCCCAGTCATGGGCTGCCACGTGGCACCCCTTTATTGGCTATTGGTTTGTTATTTAAAATTTTATGGGGTACATGGGGGTCAAACCTTAGACCTCCCCACCAGTGTAAATCCTTAACCAAGTTCGCCCGACCAATACACCCACACATTGTTGCT
Source organism: Picea sitchensis (assembly GCA_010110895.2). NCBI lineage: Eukaryota > Viridiplantae > Streptophyta > Pinopsida > Pinales > Pinaceae > Picea > Picea sitchensis. Next base: position 987 of record SNQJ01S0108733.1, read on the forward strand.
TACCATATAACCATTTGCATTTTATTTAAGTTCAAACTTTTGTATATGTGGGCAGGGGTCGGTCTGGGGCTTAGCCCGAACCCGTGTTCTTTTGTGTTACACCATGTGACCATTTACTATACAGTGGGCGTGCATGGGAATGTATTTCAAATGGATCCCTTGGTCACATTTCCGATACATACGACCATACCATCCATTGGTGCACGCTTGGGGTTATTCAAATGTTTAAGCCTATGGTTATATGTGTGATCGCATGCGACCACAACAGGGAGCATGGGGGTTTGAAATGGTTGGGTTCTTTTTCTATCCCAAGGTCATATGGAGGACTCATGTGCCCGAGAGCTAGGCGGTTAGGGGCTGGCGCATCCATAACCATCCTACATTTCACACCATTGGCACGGTTGCGTTTGGTGCCGGGTTTTCACGCTTTAAATTGCGTGTGTGCTAAGTTGAATAGACAAGGGTGCAATTTGTAGATGCAGAGACAACAAGCCTGAAGGAGGGACTTCCAAGAAGCATAACTTCTTCGTTTTTTGGCCAAACGAGGTCCCGAAAAATCCCAGCTAGGGGTTTTTGGACGCTCTGAAGCCATTGGAGCAGTTTGTTGGTCATTTTGAGCATTGAAAAGTATGTTTTTGAGCACTTTGAGCAATTAATAATAATGATCCATTGGACGCTGGACCAGGAGATGTATCCCAAGAGAGGGGTGAACTCCTTTATCAGTTGTTGTGTTTATGTGCTTATGTTCATTAATTATGCTGCTGTTTATTTATGTCTTAAATGTGTAAATCCTTTTAATATGTGTTGCAAAGTTGATCCATTTTCTTTTAACAAATAAACTTTATTTGCAAATCTTTTCAAGATTTCAAGTCTTCTTCATTTTTAGACCATTGAAGCTTTGTTGCTTTGACTTTTGTATCTCCTTCATAAATATTTTGAAGCTTGTCCCAAATCTCTTTAGCAAATTTACAGTGTGCAACTTTGGTGAATATTGTATCAATGAGACCATTCAAAAGTGCATTTGTGGCTTTGGAATTATTCTCTTCGAGTTTTACCGCTTTGTCATTTGTTGGTGGAACTGTTGGTGCTATGTATCCATCTACAATTGATTTCCAAACTTGAAATCCATGTGCCTATATATATATGTATTCATCCTTATGCTCCAAAAGGCATACTTTTATCCATCAAACTGTGGTATTCCATTTTTATATAAGTTAGTACTCTCCATGATCTATCTTTCAGTGGTTAAAATGATTTTTGAAGGAACCTGCTCTGATACCAATTGTTTGATTACTGAGAGCGGGGGTGAATCAGTAATAGCATAATAAACCTTTTTCTCCAAGTGTTATATCAATGTAGAATTATTATCTAATAATGAGCAATAAGAACTGAAAAATCACACACATACACAGTACAACAGTATTTTATGTGAAAACCCAAATCGGGAGAAAACCACATAATGTTTTTTCTTACATGTCTTGAAGAATTGCATTCATTGGAAGAACAAACTTCCTTTGTTTTCTAGATGCAACTAGAAGGAGGCTTCAACCCCCTAGTTTCTCAGGCTACAACCTGAGGGAAGCTCTAACTCTCCAATTCTCTAAATACAACCAGAAAGAGGCTACAACCCCCTATGTTCTATGGCTACAACCGAAAGGTGGATACAACCACTTGTCCTTGCCTTGTCCAACTGCCATGAAGTAGAAGTAGAATGATGGAACCACTGTCACACTATCATTGTGAGATATACCGCTGCAAACTTGTACCAATAAACTTGAACCATGCATCATCCATTCATCAACCTGTACCTCAACCGGTAATCAACTTGTACCATGAACAAGTGCATCAACCATGCACCAACCTGTCCCTTAAACAAGTGCATCAACCATGCACCAACCTGTACCAAACAACCTGTAATGAACTTGTACCATAGACAAGTGCATCGAACCATGTACCAAGTATGTACAAATCATGTGTCAACTACTCGTCAACTATGAATCATTAATATGTACCAATATCATCAACTATACACCTCATGTATGTGCCAACTCATTAACTACTTGTCTCAACCATTGTAACGTCCCCGGCCTTAATCCCACTTGGTCGGGAAGACACTACCGTGTGGAACAACATCATTCTCATACTTAATTGATAACATGCATTTATTTCATATTAAACACCTTCAAATCAGAGTAAGCACAATATTACTACTAACATAAATAATCCCTTTCATTAACAATAATCCATATGCACAACAGAATACATGATACATATAAGCATCACATGCATGCAAAACATAATATTAAGCATAAGATGATACTTATCTTTGAAACCGTGGTAATTCCACCAACCACATTCAAGCCTTCCACGAACCTCCCAACCTTAGACCACGCTCCTCATCACTCTCAGCAGTGGGTCACCCCCTAGCTGGGACTAAGCTCCACCCAAGGCAAGGAATCCTAGTCTAGGCTGAGGTTACAGGGAAAATTGCACAGAATAACCGGAAGGATTCTTCCCAGGATGCCTTCTTACGCCCACTCCTCATAGACTCTCATTCCCCACATGCCTGTTCCTTCCAGGAGTATACACCTTCACAAGCATAGTCCATCAGTGCTTCACCTCCCTCTTTGGGTCTTGGCAACAAGCCGAATCAGGAAGTCTTAGAAATTCGTAGCTGGTGCTAGACACTCTCTAGGACAAAACCACTTCCCAACAGACTCTCTCACCTAGAGGGAGTTGCTCACAGGCCTAACAACCTGCTTCTTCTAACACGGGCCTGAAAACCTGCTTCTTTAGCACACCCTCCAACTCAATTCCAACTGGTGAGGGAAACCGCAACAACATCAAGCACTCAGTTTACACTAGGATGACGACCACAATAGAAAACAGGCATCCACGAGGCTCCACACAAACATACAATGGTATGGAAGCCACACGTAGTCAAGCACTGCATGACCACAACAGTCCACTGGAAACATAGACACGGGCTTCCCAAAACTGGTGACAGACAGATGCTACAACATAACAAGGCTTAGTAATTACTGGATATTCAGTTTTCCCCAACTAACAATACAAGACAGACTCATGGCTCAGGTTTTGGGGATGAGTGAGGGTGTACAGAGATCCCACGCATAGACTTAACATTTCAATTAAGGATTCCCTAGAACAGACACCGAAACTGAGGTCGATCCTGGACACCCGCGAATTTAGACAGAGGATGGAGAATGGGAGGAGGAACCCCATCATGACTCAACTCAATAGTTTTAACTGCATGCGCTTGGATTGACACTTGTCACCCGTGAAGCTCGTTCCTTCCCATTTGGAAGTCACTCATCCTTCCAAATAACTTAGGATAAAACATCACATTTACATGGCTTTCAGAATAATATTAAAATATTATTCCCAAGGACTTAAGACCCTAGGCTCAACACTTAGCCTCTCTTTCCCACCTTCCAACCTCCAACCCCTTACCCATTCTGTGGAGGCTTAGTCCCCCATCACTCATTCATCATGATCGGTCTGCACACAGTGGTGTTTATATTTTTTTATTAATGTTCTGTATGATTACATATACAAAAGCAGGCTCCCGGCCTTAACAATTAGGCTCTCCGGTCTAATAACACATAAGCCCACCAAATTATATAAACTTGGCTCGCTAGCCTATAAAACATAATTAAAATTCATAATGCAATATTTATACTTCATAGACATGATTTATAATAGGGTTTGACCTTGGGGACATTACAATCCCCTCCCCTTATTTTTGCATTGTCCTCAGTGCAACTTTACACTGGATCTGCAGGCTTTTCAAAATTTTCAAAAAGATATGGGTACTCTGCCCGCATAACATCTTCATGCTCCCATGTTGTGTCCTTAAGACCATGCTAGGTGCACTGGACCTTTACAATCCCTATAGCTCGATTCTGGAGCTGTTTATTTTTCCTGTCCAATATGCGCACAGGATGCACTTGCAGGACACCTTCTTGTTCCACTTGAATCACATTCCAATCGATAACATGATTAGCATCTGGTATATATTTATTAAGAAATGAAACATGAAACACATTATGTATAGTCATGGATGCAGGTAATGCAAGAATATATGCAACTGTCCCAATCCTTTCCAGGATTTCAAATGGCCCACAAAATCTAGCTGCCAACTTGGTGCAACTTCCCAACTTCAGGGAAATCCTGTTAGCTTTCACTTTCAGGAAAACATGATCACCCACTTTTAACTCTTTATGGGTTCTATTCTTATCAGTATAAATTTTCTGCCAATCTTGGGCAACTTTCAAATTCTTCTTAATTTTTATCATTTGGTCCTCCATCTCCTTGAGAAACTCTGGCCCAACTACTATTCTATGAACTGGATTATCCCAACTCACTGGAGTATTGCACTTTCTTCCATAAAGTGCTTCAAATGGGCTCATATTCAATGATGCATGATACCCATTTTTGTAGGCAAATTCTACCAAGTGCAGGTAGTCTTCCCATCTTGATGGTTTGTCCATCACATACATTCTCAGTACGTCTTCTATTACTCTGTTCATCCTCTCCATCTATCCATCAGACTCAGGATGATAAGTTGTACTAAATTTCAGATCCATTTTGAATCCTTTGAACAATCCTTTCCAGAAATTCAAGGTGAATTTCGGATCTCTGTCAAACACAATCGTTTTAGGAATTCCGTCCAATCGTGCCACTTCCTTCATGAAAATATCAACAACATCTACTGCCTTATGAGTAGTTTTCAGTGGAATAAAATGAGAAGCTTTTGTAATCTTGTCAACCACCACCATGATTGAATCATGCAGCTTGGATGTTCTAAATAATCCTGTAATAAAATCCATTGTCACTACTTCCCACTTCCACTTAGGAATGGGTAAAGGTTGCAGCAACCCTGCTGGCTGCCTATGCTCAGATTTAACTTTCTGGCACTCCATACATCTGGTGATGTATTCGATGATCTCTCTCTTCATACTCGTCCAAAATTAATGGCTCTTGACTTCCACTACTATTTTTTGATATCCAAGGTGCCCTGCATAAGGTACATTATGCATCTCCTGCAAAATCATATGTTTCAAGAACTAGACATTGGGTACAAAAATTATGTTCTTATACACCAGTATTCCATCTATTTCTAATTTATAAATTTCCATCTTTTGTGGCATCTTACCCTACTTTAGCTTGGATACCAATTCTCTGTACTGCAGATCTACATTTGCATCCTCTAGAATTCTACTTTTAATATCATTCCGATACATGCTAATGGTTGTAGCATGTAATTCATGCACCCTCCTACTGAGTGCATCAACCACTTTATTCTCCTTTCCTTTGATATGCTTGATCTCAAAGTCGTACTCACACAGAAATTCCAGCCACCTACTTTGTCTAGCGTTTAAGGTTGGCAGATCAACTAAATATTTTAGACCATTATGGTATGTTCTGAGTTCAAACCTCCTTCCCATGAGGTAATGCCTCCATTTCCTTGGAGCGTGAACGATTGTTTCCAACTCCAAATCATGAGTGGCATAATTATTTTCATGCTCTTTCAACTTCCTAGACTCATAACAGATTACAAATCCATTCTGATTGAGAACTCCCTGCAACCCTTCTTTACACTCATTTGTGCACACCACGAAATCCACATTTGGATCTGCAATCCTCAAGATTGGAGCGCTGGTTAACAACTGCTTCAATCGCTGGAAAATTTTCTCACACTCTTCAGTCTACTGAAATTTTTTCTCCTTCCTTCGCAAGGAAGTGATAGGGTGATCTATCTTTGAGAAATCTGCGATAAACCTTCTATAATAGCCCTCTACACCCATAAAGGATCTAACTTCTTCCACATTCCTTGGTGTTGAACATTCTCTGATGGCCTCAACCTTCTCAAGATCCATGACAATCAATTCTTCTGAAATAATGTGCCCCAAGTAATGGATCTACCTTTGATAAAACGAGAATTATCTCAACTTGGCATACAACTGGTGTTCTCTCAACACTTGCAAGACCATCCTTAGGTGTTTTTCATGCTCTTCCTATAACTTGGAATACACCAAAATGTCATCCAGGAAGACTATGAAAAACTTATCTAGATAGTTCTTGAATACACCATTCATCAAGCTCATAAAAACAACAGGTGTGTTCGATGGTCCAAACGGTACGACTCTGAACTCATAATGACCATACCTTATTCTAAAGGTGGTCTTGCTGATGTCTTCATCCTTTATTCTTACCTAGTGATATCTCGATCTACGATCTATCTTCGAAAGTATTTTCGCACCTTTCAACTGATCGAAAAGATCGTCGATCCTCGACAGAGGATACTTGTTCTTGACAATTACTTTGTTCAACTGTCTGAAATCAGTGCACAGCCTCAATGTCCCATCCTTCTTATTTACGAACAAGACTGGGGCACCCCAAGGTGACATGCTTGGGCAAATGTACCTCTTCTTTAGAATCTCTTCAAGTTGCAATTGAAACTCTTTCAGCTCTGGCGTACTCATTGTATAAGGATCTATCAACACTGGAGCTACTCCAGGCATCAAATTTATATAGAAATCGATATCTCTCTTTGGAGGTAGTCTGAGTACCTCTTGAAATATGTCTTCAAACTCTTTAAGTACTTCATGATCCTCAATACTTGACAACTTTTCATCAGGTGTTTTCCCCACATGGGCTGCAAATAATTGACAGCCTTTTCTGTAGCACTTCTTCAGATGCATTGCTGAGATTTCTCTAACATTAACAACTCTAGGAATTCCTTGGACTTCTTTCTGATTCCCCTCCTCATCCAAGCATGTAAATTTCTTGGTATGACATTCCAGGAGGGCATGGTGCTGGTCCAACTAGTCCATCCCAATTCAACAGTCATAAGAGCCTAAAGGTTGAATATTCAAATCGACCTTCGTGCTTAGTCCATTCATGCCTACAAGACAAGACTTGACTAACTCCGTGACTTTCCTCTTGGTTTCTGTAGCTAGCTGCACTACCAAAGACTTTTCATGTTTTCTTCGTATCAAATGAAAACTTTCTACCACTCTAGGGTCTATATAACTATGGCTAGCCCATGAATCAACTAAAATAGTAAATGGTTGGTTTTTGATCATACCTTCTACTTCAATCATGTGTCACTGAAATTCAACTTGCTTGTTGTCTAGGGCCACACAGATCCTTGGCATTCTACTGCCCATGTCCTCCACTGTTCCATCTTGTTGAACATTATGCACAACTCTTTCTTTGCCACTTTTATGGGGACAATCTCTGTACTTGTGGTTCTCTTTACAGTGCCAAAACTGAATAGGCATCTGTCTCAACCTTTGTTCTCCTACTTCAGCCATTCTCGGCTCTCTAAACGATGGATGTCCTTGAGGACTATTTCTAAAAAAGGGAGGTTTGTTTCCCTTCTGCCTCTCTTCTTTCTTAAACTTCTTCTGGTCAACCCAAGCCTTCTGAAAGGTAGGCTTTTCTCTTTGTTGTTCATATAAGCATTTCACTCTTCTTATTATTTCTTCCATAGTCTTAGGATCATCATACTACATCTTGTCACCAATGGGAGATGACAGTCCACTCAGATACCTATGAATCATGACAGCCTCATCTTTGATGAATGGAACATACTTCAGTAATTCCAAAAACCTTCATTCATATTCATCAATGGTCATGTTGCCTAGCTTGAGTTCAAATAACTCCTTCATCTTTCTATCATAATATCTTTTAGTTAAGTATTTCCTCTCGAAATACCTCTTAAATTCTTTCCATGTGATATCTTTCTCTCTAACGTGTTTCACCTGCACAAGTTGATCCCACCACATGGATGCTTTTCCTTTTAGTTGATACATCACAATTCTTCCTTCTACGTTAGAGGAATAATTCTGTAGTTGGAAATATTTCCTCATGCCAAGCAACCATGTTTCGGAATCTTCCTCCTTTTTATGTTCTCCATCAAGCATAGGAGGCTTAATCTTATTCATTTCCCCTTTAAATCCATCCACTTCAGATATTCGGTGTTTTTTGGTAGGGGATGGGCTCGAACTACTATGTGCTTCCTTATCGGAATGCTTTGGGGAGAACCGACGATGTCTCCTACCACTCCTCGATCTTCTTTTACTCTCAGGAGTCATGCGACTCTTTGTCTTGCTTGAGTCACTCTCCTTTTCCAATTTCTTTTCTATTCTTTCCAGACTCTTCAACATCCTTAAGTTGAATTGACCCTGCCTATCCCTGACTCTCATGAGATTTTGGCTATCGGCTCAGCGAGCCTGAGCATCTTTCCGCAATCTTTCAATTATTTTCATCATATGTCCTTCCTTATCCAATTCTTTTCCATTCCCATTGGAGTTTGATCCTTCGACTCCCAAGTTGACATCCCTTCCTTCTCTTTCGTTCTCTGAATTGGAGGCAATCAACACCTCTTCCATTTTTCTACACTTCGTCACTTCGTGGAAATCAAAACGTGCAGACAACCAAAATTTTCTAGGCCATCTCTTCTTAACAAATTCCACACATTCAAAACCAATCTGAATAAGAAAACATTTTCATTTCACGAATTTTTTGAGCTCTGCCCGGCTCTGTAATTTTTGGGTGATAGCTCCCGTTTCCTTAGTCCCTAACCCATGCGATCATGGATCATGACCAAACGCTAAACTGCTAGGTGCTACAAGGATCTCCAAAAGAACTCCAGGTTCCAGGATTTTGGGGTTTCGAGATTTTGGGTTTTGGGGTTTTGGTCCAGAAGGTTCTCACACTCGCTTCCTTCTCCAACTCCCGAATTCCGAAAATTCACTTTCCTTACCCTCCAGGCCCACAACATAGTTTCTTCCCACCAAGGTAGTGACACATGGTGTCCTTAAGAAGGTCCACCTCACTCCCAACAATGTTATGGGGCACCACTACTTTTACTTTTCGTTTCAAAGTTTTGGGCATCAGGAGGTCGTGCACCTACACATCTCGAACATTTGTTTGATGAAATTCTAAAATTATGGTCTATTCATCAACTTGATCCAATGGTCAAGTTCCTCTCCTATGATCTATGGTGTATATCGTTTCAGGATTTTGAGGTTTTGGGTTTTCGGTAATCGAGAGTTCTCAATGCAGCAACCCCAAATCTCTTGTCACTTCAATGCCCAAATTCTGATATGGAAATTCATGTATGAGATCAATGGATGTGAGAATCCCCTGCTCCGATGGCTCGTGGGATTTCGACACTTCTTCCTGGAAGTGCTCCACCATCTGATTCTACCCTTGTTAATCCCTTTCGTGATTCGAGACTTGGAGTGACCAAGAATTTGGCCTGCGCTCCAAGTTCATAGTCCCTGAATTTATGAAAATATCCAGCGGTCCTGATTCCCCATGATCTGATGAATCAGATCTCATCAACATTTTGCGTATCAGGATTTCATGTGTCATGAGGTCGAAATATTTTCCACCTTCGTCCTCCCTATTCCTTAAATGTCGATTTCTTCCTAGAAAATTAACGGTCCAGTTCTCTCTTTAGATTGACGGTTGTGATCCAATCGTGAATTTGTGTTTCGTGAATTCTCACGAACTCGCCCTTAGACCATTTCAGGTCACGAGTCAGCGAAAGGCTGATTTCTCACCATGCATCCTTTCCGATGGACGGTCCTAACGAATTGGCGATTTGACGTATCATGATTTCCACACTGCTGTGCAACTCTAAAGGGTTTTAAACTTTGTGCTTGTTCTCCAGATCTAACGGTTGTGAGGGTTCTCCTTTCCTCCCAAATAGATCCCACGGCTCCAACACTTCTAGTGTCGATTTCTCTCTCTTCCTGTGGCCATATACCACACCGGCTGCAAATTAATAATACCTCTACACCTCCTGATATTTGTAAAATGGTCAAGTAGTCTGTTGACACTCAGAAACATTATGAGGTCTAAAATTAGTCCTCTAGACACAATTTTATTCTCAAAACCTCGGTCCAAAGACCACTTATCCGGCCCATACAGGCTCAGGGTTGAAACTAGGCTCTGATACCATACTGTAATGCCCCGGGCCTTAATCCCACTTGGATGGGAAAACACTACTGTGTGGAACAACATCAATCTCATACTTAATTGATAACATGCATTTATTTCATATTAAACACATTTAAATCAAATTAAGCACAATATTACTGCTAACATAAATAATCCCTATCATTAACAATAATCCATATGCACAACAGAATACATGATACATATAAGCATCACAAGCATGCAAAACATAATATTAAGCATAAGCTGATACTTATCATTGAAACCGTGATAATTCCACCAACCATGTGAAGGCATTCCATGAACCTCCCAGCCTTAGACCACGCTGCTCATCACTCTCAGCAGTGGGTCACCCCTGAGATGGGACCAAGCTCCACCCAAGGTAAGGAATCCTAGTCTAGGCTGAGGTTAGAGGGAAAAATTCACAGAATAACTGGAAGGATTCTTCCCATGATGCCTTCTTACGCCCACTACTCATGGACTCTCATTCCCCACATGCCTGTTCCTTCTGGGAGTATACACCTTCACAAGCACAGTCCATCAGTTCTTCACCTCCCTCTCTGGGTCTCAGCAACAGGCTGGATCAAGAAGTCTTAGAGCTCTGTATCTGGTGTTGGACTCTCTTTGGGAGAAAAACACTTCCCAACAGACTCTCTCACCTGGAGGGAGTTGTTCACAGGCCTGACAACCTGCTTCCTCTACCATGGGCCTGACAACCTACTTATTTAGCACACCCTTCGACTCAATTCCAACCGGGTGAGAGAAACTGCAACAACATCAAGCGCTCAGTTGACACCAACATCACAACCAAAATATAAAATGGGAATCCATGAGGCTCCACACAAACATACAATGGTCCACAAGCCACACGCAGTCAAGCACTACGTGACCACAACAGTCCATAGGAAACACAGACATGGGCTTCCCAAAATTGGTGACAGATAAATGCTACAACATAACAAGGCTCATTAATTATGGGACATTCGGTTTTCCCCAACTAACAATATAGCACAGACTAATGGCTCAGGTTTCGGGGATGTGTGAGGGTGTACAGAGAACCTATGTAGAGACTTAATGGTTCAGGTAAGGATTCCCTAGAACAAACACTGAAATCGAGGTCGATCCTGGACACCCGCGAGTTCAGACGGAGGATGGAGAATGGGGGGAGGAACCCCCATCATGGCTCAACTCAACATTTTTAACTACATGCACTTGGATTGACACTTTTCACCGATGAAGTTTGTTCCTTCCCATTTGGAAGTCACTCGTCCTTCCAAAGAACTTAGGATAAAACATCACATTTACATGGCTTTTGGAATAATATTAAAATATTATTCCCAAGGACTTAAGCCCCTAGGCTCAACACTTAGCCTTTCTTTCCCACCTTCCAACCCCCAATCCCTTTCCCATTATATGGAAGCTTAGTCCCCCATCACTCATTCATCGTGGCCGGTCTGCATGCAACGATGTTTATATTTTTTTAGTAATGTTCTATATGATTACATATACAAAAGCAGGCTCCCGGCCTTAACACTTATGCTCTCCGGCCTAATAAAACATAATCCCACCAAATTATATAAACATGGCTCCCAAGTCTATAAAACATAATTAAAATTCATAATGCAAGATTTATACTTCATAGACATGATTTACAATAGGGCTCGGCCTTGGGGACATTACAACCATGTACCCAACATGTACCTTAACCAAAATCCCTCATCAATTTCATCATCCAAATATGATTTGTAACTCTGTAATAGACTTGGTGTATATTATCACATACCTGCAAACCTTCCTTAACTTTAACAACAAGAGACTAGCATTTTCATCAAACTTTTCTTTAGTCTCACATGACTAGTTTTGGATTAGTCAACAACCCTAACTTGAAATAATCATAACTTTGTACCTGTAATGAATAAAGATCTTAAACTGATACACAATTTTTTTCAGTGTGTTTTATGCAATTACTCTTTGTGTCACTACTTTTAACCTCTCAGAAAAGGATTTATAGAAAAAATGGAATACCTTGTTGAATTCTAGCATATTCTAGAGAGCGACCTTGTAGAGAGTGCCCCACATGAAATATTTGTTGAATCAATCTGAAATTGTTACACATCATACTAAGGAATATATTCTAACCAATTTTTTTTTCTTACTTAATTTGTATATGTTATGAAGAAGTTATGACGTTTTTAACCGAAACACCTGTTTTATACTAGTTTCAGGACTAGCCACAAACCCTATTTTCCACCGAGTATAACGCCAAAAATACAATCACCCACAAGCTGAATTTTTTACCACAGATAGCTGGATATGTTTCCTCAATGGAATAGAAATTTCATGGTCTGAATCATTCTAGAAAAAAAGTTATTGTGAAAATGGTGATATGACCTGTAAATAACATACCTTAGAAAGCACCATCAAAAGAATTTATCCTTCCTTGAATTCCGGCCTTCTTTTCTTCATATTACCTCAGAAATTTGGCTTAAATATCCTTTGGTTACCTTAGAAACCTATAGATATTCAATATTCTCAAGTGTGTTGTAAGATGAGAGAGCCTTGCCTCTTATTTATACTCTCCAAGTAGCTTCCTTAAAAACATCTTCTAGGTCACTTTGCCCACTTTCCTTATTTTAGGGTTAACCGAATTCTAATTTCTCCATTAAATTTATTATTTAAATAATTTATTTTTTATTCACTTTAAATTATAGTACACTCATCACTTAACTTTATTAATTACCTTCTAAAATCTCTTAAACCACTTTGACTACTTTGACCTTTTGGGGCTTCAAGCCAACATATGAGGGTCCTCCAACTTCATAACGCCATAACTCTCAAACCGTGAGGAGCTATGTGACATTCCACATACCACCATAAATGGAATGACATGTACTATCCATATAGATAGTATTACCTACAAATATATCAAAACTCATACCATTATTCATCAAATAAACTTGGGTCCATTACCCAAACCTGGGTTCTCCAACTTCACATGGCCATAACTCTCTAACCGTGAGGAGTTATGTGATGTTCCACATACCACCGGAAATGGCATGACAAGCACTATGTATCTAATATAGTTTCACTGACAAATTATATTTCCTCATCTCATTATTCCACAATTAAACATGGGTTCTCTCACTCTGCAAAGCGTCTTCCCGTGAGGGCTTTCACCATAAGGGGACCACTTTGGAGTTCATCCATCTTTACTTATTATCTACCATTAAAAGACAATAATGAGTCATATTTACATAAAAAAAAATTGGTTTCATTACCCAAACCTCTTTGCTACTGGGCTTTCTTCAAAGGTTGACATCAATGACAACCAACCTTAATCAACATTGGACCCCTAATTCAACATTGGAACCACCCATTTGGATGGAAATCATGGGACTATCCAATAAATAATCCCGCATATTTTGATTAATACTATTACATTTCCTAGAATAATTTTGATACCTCCATCTGCAATCATTACTTGAAAATTTGGTGCTAGAAATAAAAAGCAATTGAGATGTTTTGCTAATTTGTAATTGATGAAATTACGGGTACTACTAGAATCAATCAACATTGTTACCTTTTTATTTTTGATGTATCCTTGTATCTTGATATTTTGTGGAGTACTGAAGCCAACCAATTCATGACAAGATATCATTGGAGTAGTCTCTTCTAGACTTATATATTGTGATGGTTCCAATTATTTATTGTTTTCCTCTTCACAATCTATGTAGAATAATTTCTTCTCACCACATTTATGACCCTTAATGTACTTTCTATCACAATTGAAACATAGTCCCTTTGTTCTTATTTCATCCATTTGTTCAGGTGTCAACCTTGTCAACTAGGTGAGATTAGGCTAGGGAACATGGTTCTCCCTATAGTTGTTAGTGGTCACCCTTATTGTAGCCATATTTTGTTTTTCCACTTTAATTGTAACATCACGTACTACTAAGCACAATTATTGACTTATTCTTTGAGGACACTTGCATGCAAGTGATCCGGTTATGGTACATTAAGATTTTGTTTCAATTATGAGTTGTATTGATGATGATGATGATGATGTATTGTGAATAATTATTATTTTCATATTTATATTATGTTGACAAATATTATTGACGAGTTCTCCTAAGTGTGCAGGAGACATGACAGGTTATGGATGTTGAGGGCATCAATGGACTTCATTGGACTCTATATTGAGTCAGGGAGTGGATTTGTATATGGTTTGAGTAATCGATTTATATACATGTGATTTATATGATGAGTACAGTATGATTTATGTATATGTATTATTGACATTCCTTTTACCAGTGGATATAGGCTTGTCGATGTTTGCTAATCCTAATCACATAAGGAGTAAAGGGGTCATACACAGAAACCATACATTTGAGGGATAGGTGTGACAACATCCCTGAGATAGCTTACTAGCACTCCCACCATTACCTGAAATGTAGGTTAAAGATTACCTAGTTCGAAGGGTACACGATGTCATGAGGGAAGACTGTGACATTCGGTCATGAGAAAATCTAAGGGCGCGGAATGGAGTGTTGACTTGAAGGTTTGAACAAGCTTCCAAAACCAGTCAAGGGCGAGTGGCACCCTTGGAGCATGGAGGTGCATCTTGAAGGGCACATCGCATAATTAAAAATTGAGTCAATAAATCTAGGTGGCCTAGAAAAACATTGAAATGTTTAGACCTTGTTAGAATAAAATAATTAATTCATCTGTAAATTATAAACTTAGAATCCTAACAAGAGTCTAAGACAAAGTCTAAGTCTAGGTTTAATTAAGGGACTAATTAAGTTTATTAAATAAATCAAAAGAATTGAAATAAAATCAAACTCTAGGAAAATGTAGTGGCCAAATAAATTAAACAACCATTTATTTCTACAACATAGTAGTAAAATTCAAAATTTTCTTTATATTGAGAAAAATAGTAAGATTTATCAAATTCCTTTAATTGAGCACATTCGCATATATATTTAACACCGAATATTAAATTTTTCTAACATAATAAAAACAATTACAAAATTTTAAATACCTCAGTCTGATGCTAATAACCCTCTGTTTGTCTGCTTGCCTTCTTGACCGCTGCTGCACTATGTAACACTGCCCAAAACCTAGTTCCACCCTGCCAACTAGGTAACTTCCTAGCTCCAAGATATCATATGGATATCCTGGCCCCGATGCCCAAAACCTCCAGCAACCCCGGTGCCTGTACTGATACAACCCCACTCCAAAACTCCACTCCTCTCTGCAAATCCAAAAGCCCCCCAAAATCAATTCCCAATCTCCCATAGAATGATCCTCTCGTAAACCTCCTTCCCCTCCATATCCCTCCTTCACCAAATTCACCCCTCATTTACTTCCCTACCTAACCCATTTATTACCTTATCTTCTCATAATTAATATCTTACCCCGTTGAATTAATATCTTATCCCTTTGAATTAATTCTTATCCCTTTCTGTGTATGTAACTCTCCTTTTTCTTTTCTTTTTTTATTTAAACAATATAACTTATTATCCCTTTCAAATTTAATTCCCAAGTTATTTGAATATAATAGGTAGTTAATTAATTAATTAATTAATCAAACTTATAACCTTTAATTAATTAATAAATATTTAATTAGTATCTTTATAGCAATCTTGTTTAATTAATACCATGTTAAGACAATTAATCCCCTGATTAATTCTTATTTAATAAAGCTTAAACATTTATTCAACTAGGGTTGTTACATACACCCACCCTTCAGGAAACTTCATCCCGAAGTTATGGTATCTTATGGTACAAAGGAAAAGAAACATGGTTCACACATTCATAACAAGTAACTGACATTATCAGTAAGTATGTCAAGAAAGAGCATACATACTAGTGTATATGTACAAGAAATGAATGTGTAGCTAGTACATGCAAATCTCCTGCATGTACTAATAATCAAAACTGTCGTCCTTTAGTAATTTATGTATGCATCCATCCAGTCAGCAAGACTAGTCTTTTATAAAAGACAACAACCAATCAATCGTTTGAGAAATTCTTTAATTACAATTATCCGGTTCAACAATTTTAT
>SNQJ01S0108733.1:17059-30011 GCA_010110895.2 Picea sitchensis
TTTACACTAGCGTATTAATACCTTTAAATAAATTATAAAACTAAAATTTAATCAAATAAAAAAAAATGAAAATTTAATTATTCAAAAGGCGTATTAATACTTTTAAATAAACTATTAAACTAAACATTAATATACAAAATATATAATGGCGAGAGTTTAATGTGCTTAATACTTAATGAGAAACGAGGCATTATCTGGCAGTCTTTAAGGTCGGGCTTCTGGCATGAGGCCCATGTGCCCGACCTCCGACTCTCAGTACCAAACACCTAAGTTGTTCCTTAACCCTAACACTGCCTCACTTCCGCCTCTTTCCTCTATCGTCTCTTGCCATTGTTCTAAGCACTTTGTTGGTGCTGGCCATTGTTGTATCTTTCTTTCTGGAACAATCTCCAGTTTTTATTTGATTAGGCTTTTAATTCGATAAATTGTTTTATTCAACCTCATGTTGAACTTTGAATGCTTGCCCATAACTTCGGTTGGGGTGTCCTAGTGCAAATAAAAGTGCAGACATTGTCTAATAGTAATTTCAATGTCCATTAGCGCTCCATGGAGGCGGCCTGCAATTGCATCTCATCACCATCGGTGATACTTGTCCTATCTTTGGCCTCTGGGCTTTGCCCTTTTTGAATATGTTGTTGATGTTCGATTTTTTTTTTCTTTCTAAATGTCAGTTTATATCCACATTCAAGGCTAATATTGGACTGATTGACTATTTATTTTGATCCTGTGGCAATCCTAGATATTTCTAGAAATACGTGGTTAATGAAATCTACTAGTTTATTTGTTTTTCTTATCCTGGGTAGATCTTGCCCTTTCTCTGGTTTTTTTTTTTTTTTAGTTCTTGCAGATTTGGAATATTTTGTTGACTTTTTCTTTTAAGTTGTAACTTAAATGCCACCTGATATCCACTTCCACGGCTCTACTTATTTATTGTTGGGGACTACAGCCATATGCTTTAGTTTACGTCGGTGCTAGGGTTTCCCTTCATTTCTTTCTGGATCCTTCTCCAGTTTCTATTTAATTCCACTTTTTTTTTTAATTTGATATACTGTTTTATTCAACCTAGCGTTGAACTATGAATACTTACACAGAGCTTCGTCGGACTGTGGTTGGGGTCTCCTGGTGCAGATAACCTTGCAGGCAGTGTGTAATGGTAATTTTAGTGTCCATTAGCTTCATCGAGACGGATGAATATTCGCCTGTCCTCTAAATGAGATGGATGAATATTCTCCTGTTCTTGTTCCCTCTCTCGCAATACAAGACGGATGGGTGGCAAAGCTGGACAGCAGGCATGCGCGTCGGAAAACGCAATTTAGGAGTTGGCACGACAGATTGACACTCGGTCGTTGCAAGGTGGAATGGCAGTCCAGATGGCGCCAGAAGCGAACGTTGCTCAAATTAAACGCTAGACATCATGCAATTCAAGGTTAGAAGACTGTCAATCTATTTTCAGATACATGGACCAATGGATTTCTGGGACATACTGGATGGTTATTAGTTCTAAGACCAGCTCTTCCCACGCAGTTTGAGGTTGGGATTCCAAACATGAATTTTGGAGCTATTTGCATGAAAGCCAAACGAAATGAATGCGATTGGAGGAAAAATGTTAATGGGTTGCGCCAAAAAGCTCTAAATGAGTAGCGTTGTTAGCTGCTTCATGAAAAATCTTTTATACATGAGTATTTTCTTGGCTTTCTACAATAAATTTTTGAGGGATTTGGCATCCAATATGGTTTTGTTCGACAGAAAATAATGCAGAGGGCGCTTTACGAGGTAATACTTTCCTTTTTAAGCAGTTGTTAGATTCCTTTTTGAAAATCCATACTGTCGGAATTGCGTGTAAATGTGAACATTCCCACCTGTATGGCATATGATTGATGGTGTTTGAACAGACAGTACAAGAAATTTTGAGTTTCACAATAAATGTTTGTTGAAGTTTGAGGTTGCTTAAGGAGTTTGCCATTGAAATTTTAGTTCTCTTAAATTTGCATGGTGAAAATCACTTTCTGTAGATTTTTAAGGTCAAATTTAAGTTCTACTAATTTTGAACTGCAAAGTTTGAACTTTAGCAAGGAAGATTTACGTTGTTTCTGTCAAAAGTTAACGCTTAAAGATTTTATCTCGATTGCATTTGAGGATTTGGACCATTTTTGAAATTGCATTTAGTACTTTAGATTGGACGGTTAAAGGTATTTTTCTTTCTTTAAATCAGTTTGCTATGAATTCCGGATTGATTTGAATTCTGGATTTTCTCATCAGTTTGGCGAGAGGTTGTATTTTTGTGTTATTTGGGCATTTATTTTTATGAGTGATGTAAAATGTCTAGGTTTTAGGGTTAGTAGGGTTTGAGCTCGTTAAATTCCTTAAAACCCCACTTTACTAGGTTTTTAATGAATTTTCCAACACGTCCGGTAAATTCCTTACAAATTTCGAGTGCACGACGAAATACAAACTCATGGGAATCAACAAGATAATAATCAAGGAAAGACTTTCTTAGTTATATGTGTAGTGAATGTGTATAATTAACAATGTCTGTAACCATGAAAGTAACCAAGCATAGGATATTGCAAAGGGAAAATCTTCAAACATGCAACCGACACTTATATGTCGACAACAATGCTAATGAGAAGAACACATTATTATATCATTACCACAATGATTTTCTTAGCATGAGATTTGGCATCAAATAACTATATCACAAGGCTTCTCTTTAGATAGTAACCAAAAATAACTTTGACTAGCATGCATCATTAGTTTTAAAGAGATCTTAAAGAGACCTTAAATGTGTAAGTATTTATGTTTTTTTTTTTTAAAAACAAAATTTGTATCTAGTTTAGTAATTTACTAGTTTGCACTCATTTTAGTGTTTTTTTTTTTTAAAGCAAATTTTGTCATTGTTTTTACCGGTTTAACTAAATGTCTTTTACATATGCCTATTTATATGCCTTTTTCTTTAATTATATATTGATCTGCATATAATAGATATTAGTGGGTTTGGCTTGCAGGAGCTGGAGTTGGAGCTAGAGCTTGGCCCTTCAGGCCCAAATTTCAAACAAATTTCTCTGATACCATATGTAGTGGCCAAATAAATTAAACAACCATTTATTTCTACAACATAGTAGTAAAATTCGAAAATTTCTTTATATTGAGCAAAATAGTAAGATTTATCAAATTCCTTTAATTGAGCACATTCGCATATAGATTTAACAACGAATATTAAATTTTTCTAACATAATAAAAACAATTATAAAATTTTAAATACCTGAGTCTGATGCTAATAACCCTCCGTTTGTCCGCTTTCCTTCTTGACCGCTGCTGCACTGTGTAACACTGCCCAAAACCTAGTTCCACTCTGCCAACTAGGTAACTTCCTAGCTCCAGGATATCATATGGATATCTTGGCCCCCGTGCCCAAAACCTCCAGCAACCTCGGTGCCTGTACTGATACAATCCGACTCCAAAACTCCACTCCTCTCTGCAAATCCAAGAGCCCCCAAAAATCAATTCCCAATCTCCCGTAGAATGATCCTCTCGTAAACCTCCTTCCCCTCCATATCCCTCCTTCACCGACTTCACCCTTCATTTACTTCCCTACCTAACCCATTTATTACCTTATCTTCTCATAATTAATATCTTACCTCTTTGAATTAATATCTTATCCCTTTGAATTAATTCTTATCCCCTTCTGTGTACGTAACTCTCATTTTTCTTTTCTTTTTTTATTTAAACAATATAACTTATTATCCCTTTTAAATTTAATTCCCAAGTTATTTGAATATAATAGGTAGTTAATTAATTAATTAATTAAATAATCAAACTTATAACCTTTAATTAATTAATGAATATTTAATTAGTATCTTTATACCAATCTTGTTTAATTAATACCATGTTAAGACAATTAATCCCCTAATTATTTTTTACTTAATAAACCTTAAACATTTATTCAACTAGAGTTGTTACAGAAAAAGGTGAATAAAAATTTAAAGGTTGGATAAAATGCACATGTGTGCATGAAATTAATAAAATGGATTTTTAAAATAGAAAGAAATAAAACATTAGAGAATATGTGTACACATAGAATAGAATCGTGACTCAAACTATGACTAAGTCTAACTAAAAAAAGACTCATAATCCAATTGTAACTAAGATATAGTTAGGGAACACTCATTAAATGAGAATTTGGGGAACTAAGGGACAACTAAGAGAGAAAATAGGAACACATTGGGGAATGTGAGGGAAAATAGATTGTTAAATAAAATAAAAAGGGTAATTACTTGTGCAAATTGGGGAGAATGTGACAAGTGTGTGGGTGAATAATCATAATTAAATTAATTAAAAATCTAATTATTTGTGCATGAGGACATGTGTCGTTAGGGATTTTTCTATAAAACAAATGGTTTAGAATGGAAATGGATCTCACTATTCTTGGTACTGTTATGTTACCAAAATTTTGTTGGGTTGTGTTTTACTTGTGAGAGTTGGGATTTCAAGCTTGAAAAAAGAGTGGAAGTTATTCCTTGCAAGGCAAGATTGAGAGCTATTATGTTCTAGCTTGTGTGATTGGCCCCTTTGTGGCTCAGGGGATAAGGGGGAAGAAGAGTATCCCTAGCGTTAGCTGGGAGATAGCAAAAACAAAGAGGATGTGGAAGTGCATAGATTTGAAGTTCAAAAGCAATCATATACATTGCTAATTTCATGGTTACAGTATTTCATCTTATTCGTTATTGTAAAAAAAAAATATGTCTTAAATTTTGCATTAAGATGAAAGGATTATTATTGACTAACACCGAGAAATATTTAATGGTTATATAAATTTGGGTGGATGTCATGAAATGATTATATCGTAATCTTATGATTAGAATAATTATAATGTATATAAAGTTGCATGAATAATTTTACATCTACTTAACCTTCCTATATTGTGAACCTTATTATTTTAGTTTTCATGAATGATTTCTCTTAGGGTAGGGCTATATATTGATTCGCTAAACTATCTATCATGTTAGAAGAACTTCTCCTATTCGATAAATGGTTGAAGGTTGTTCTTACCATCATCAGGTCGACTCTATTATTTCTAGGTTTCAATATCTAATTAGTTCTATAGTTAACTGATAATATGATTGTTTTATCAATTGAACCAATCTTTCAGAAGCTTTGACTTCGACTTTGGATAAAATACTAGACAATCATCAGACATCCCTGCTATTAAAAGTATTATATTTTTCGGATGTGAATATGCCCTTCTCACTTGTTGGGTTGAATAGATTGTATTGAGTGACGGTGTAAAATCCTGGGTTCTTTCAAATCGACTTGTTGAGGGGGTGAGATCGTTATCGTTAACAACCCAAACGATAGTGTTGCATGATCACTCTTGAGTGGACTATACTATTGGGTTGTAGTATTTTCTATAGAAATAGAGTCTTTAGAGTGGAAATTATAGCTTGAAGGTTATTTTAAAAACATCAATAGCTGGACGAACCTGTACGATTTCCACTTCAATTAATTTAAATAAATGTTAATCATCCTTGTAGAGATTTGAGATCTGAAACATTATAATTACGTCTAAAGGCAGATACCTATTGACAATGGGTACAATTAATGATCTTTTAACCTTATTTAACCTTAAACCCTAATCTGATGGCTCTGCATTGAAGATGCTGGCATATTTTTAGTCGTCCTCCAAAATCAATGGGTCAGATTTATTATTGATAACTTTCTTGCATTTATCAAGGCATCCATTAACATGTTTACTTTTTAACATTTGCTTAATCACATTAAAAAATTACTGTAAGGATATGTAAATTCCAAGTTTAAATGATTAAGTAGGATTAAACCGTGCAGCCAAACGTTTCATATTACCACAGACAGATTACGGATTACCACATACGTTTTATATTGGGGGCACGGGTTTTCAACCGATACCTTTGGCGTTCTCAGCGGCGAGTTAGCGGCTATGCTAGTTTTAATCATTCAAATTTCCAGGATAATTTAAGTGCACTCATCGTATCCTTCGCCATATCTGGTCTTTCAGAATGAGTAGTTTTCCTTATTTCAAATCTCAGTGATATCTCTCTTAATGTATCAATGTTACCTCTTTGAATTGAAACGTGTAGACCCAAACGGTTGGATACACCACCTAGCGGAAGTATTATTATTTATTCATAACTTTTAAAGTTTGAACTCAAGAGATTTTTGTAGTCTAACAACAAGTGTTGTTGATCGACGTCTCGTCGGTACCTGTAGACAAGGACGTATTAAGTAAAGCAAAGTGCAGTGTTGAAATCAAGGGATTTATTTTAAATTGAAACCAACCTTTCATAGGAAGGATATGAATCCAATTTGACTGGATCCTTACTTGTTACTTGTCCTAAAATGATGGTTATTATAGCGTTACACTCCAAGTAACTAATCCAGATTTAAAATACTGAAGTTGCACCTAACCGTATGCATTTTAAAGAAGAAAACTAAACCAAGTGTAGTAACAATCAATGATGATTGTTCTAATTGTAGCGATTTTTCACCCTAGTTTTGTCAGAAGAGCCTGGTCATTGGTCATTTGATGTCACCAACTTGGGAAGGGAAAACGAGTTACATATTAGCGATTTCATTTTTTTTTCCTTAATATGAACTGACAAGTATTAGCATTGGTGTTGAAGTAAACTGGCGACTACTTTAGACCTTTGATCCACACGGGTTTTATGTTGTTAAACTAAACGTGTTCCTTTACAGATGTATATACAAAAACAAATTATTTAAACTAATTCTTCTTCCTATGTCAGTAAAAACCTAGAGTTCTATCTCATTTAGACTTTACAAAATGTTCCTTACGATAGAGATCCACAGGTAAACATGATTGTTTGACATGTTTTGCAGATTTGGGGCATGAGATCTCTATCTTAACAAGTTATTTGTGTGTTGATTAAGTTTCATAAATTCTAGATGCCTTGATCGATGGAGAACATATCAACTTGGAAACTGAGTGTTTCCTTCGAGAGTGTCGTGCCTTTAGTAAACCAAATTCTGGAATAGTTGTGAAAAGAATAATTTAATTGATTCCTTGAATACTGAAGGAAATGACGAATTTAACCTGTAGTTATAAATATCGAACTTACTGTCTTGTATAATCGATAACTCATTAATATAGAACCTTGGTCTGGAATAATGGAATGATTAGTAACTTTAATTTATAAATATCTTTAAAGTATTTAATTATTCAAAAAGAATTAATGTAGTCTTTACCAAAATAATATATATATAAGGATTTATATTTGGGAACGGTTATTTATATATGAGTATCCTATAGTACACAGAATCTATTGGATAGGTAACATATTTCACTATTGTAGTCATAGGAATATTATTGATATTTAGACATAATGTTAGATTAATGATGACCATTTGTTTTGTCAAAGTTTTTAAATTGATAATAGTAATCAATTTTACTTGCAATGGTTAATTGAAAGTTTGTATTAAATTTTAGTTTTAATAGACAGAAAGTTCTGGTCATGTTATGCTTAAAATGATAATGCTTGAATACTCAAGTTTAATATTGATTGGTCGATATATCTTTAGACTTCTTTACTCGTGTTATGGTGTAAATCTATGTGTACTCTAATGTTGCGACCAAAAACATAGAACCTAGTGATTAATTGATGCAACATAGATGTTAAATAATTGTTTAGCAAAAGAAATTGGATTAAGAGTATTGTTAGGAAGGTAAATTTTATAAGTATCAAATCTACCTAGGTTAGATTGTGATATAGATGGTTTATTTCTCGTTCTTAAAGTTCATTGTGAATAACCACTGGTTAAGAAGTAATGAAATCAGATTACTTGTTTAATATTATTACCACTTATGGTATTATAATAAGTTGCATAAGGGAATGTTATATTAATAAATTTTGGCATTCAATAAGAATAACAATTTTTTAATCTTGGCCTAGATATCTTGTATTTTTAACTGTTTTCTTATGTAAGTTGTACCATATTGATACAATAACATTTAGATTCGTTTAAAAAAAAATTAATACTAATTTCTTCTGTTCGTTTACATTGTATGGTAGTTGAGGGAGGGAGGATACTACATATGGTATCAGAGCAGGCTCAACCATGCAACATTGGACCGTTATGCCTTCCATTGTTTAAATAAAATGATTAGAAATGTATCTCTAATAAATTTTGAAATTTTCCATGCAGGTAATCATGGTTAAAGGACACAGGGGAAGTAGACATTGTGGTGCGGGAGGAAGAAGTGTGCCTCCTCCAATTATATCCACACCAGAGGGATATAATCCTAAGGGAGATGAGAAGACTACTAATAAGGAGCAAGTTGTTGTAGGACATATGGTAGGTATTTTGAGATCCTTCCAGAGGATGTTGGAGGCATTGATGAGTCGTCTTCATCGAGACGAGGGAAGAATGTATGTTCCCAATGAGGGTTCACAACGCACTCTAGGAGGTAGTAGTATCATACACAGAGAACTTGAGAAGGTGAAATTTCTCGAGTCCTAGGGTGCCACAGATGACTTATCCACCGAGGCATGGTTGGAGAACATGGTGATGTTCTTCACACTTTTTTATTACACCTCCAATATGAAATTTCGCATGGCATTATTTCAATTGAAAGGAAGTGCTCTACTTTGGTGGAAGACACTCCTACCTCAACTAAACATGGTTGTTAAAGATGTGTCATGGTAATTGTTCGAGGAACAATTCTAGGAGATGTACTTGTCTGATGAATTTATTGAGTGCCATCTAAATGAGTTCAACCCCTTATGACAGGGTAGTTGTATGGTACCAGAGTATGATGCCAGGTTCATGGAGATACTGAGGTATGCTCCACATCTAAAAATGAAGGTCAACAAGTTTGTGTTTGGACTTAACTTCAACATCCGTCAAAAGGTGAGGATATTGATGCCTCAAACGTTACATAATGTAGTTCAGAAGGCTCTCACTGCTAAGGAAGAGTTGAACATTAGGGATCAGGGAAAGACTCCTTCTAGACAGACTAGACAGATGAAATGAGGAGCGCAATAGCATTAGACACTATCCTAACAAACTTTTGGGCATCAAGATACGCCCATAGGACCTATGTTCTTGAAATCGAGACGAAAAACTCTTCATTATAGGACTCCTTGTAGAGTACCAAAGCAGCAGTAGCAACAACTTCATCCACAGCAGTAGCAATAGCTTAGGCATGTTCAACAAAATAGAATAGGATCACAGACTACTATGCCATCATTTTCTACTTCACGGAGTAAGATCATTGGACTAAGAATGGATGTTGGACATGTGGAGATCCACATTACCAGTGAGATTGACCGATTGAGAAGGCCAAAGTGGTTGGATATTTTGGACCCACTACAGTTCGAGATTTAGGCAAGGCCCACAGGATACATGCAGCAGTGAACAACCATCAAGCCAATCACCATTCCACAATGCTCGAGACGTCATGTACGATCGTCGATCAAAATTTTAGTATTTTGATAGATCTAGGTGCTACAAAGAGATTTATTTAAAGTGCAACACTTAAGAGAATTAAGGTAAAGTCAGTTGAGTGGGACAAGTTTAGATACGTAGAAATGTTATCGGGTGCCAAACAGAAAGTTAGAGGAAAGGTTATGGACTGTAGCATTAGCTTGGGTGATTTTGTAACAAAGGAAAACCTATATTTCATGATCTTAGGATCTTTTGACATAGTGATTGGCATGGATTGATCGGAATCGCATGATGTGATACTTAACTACAAAACAAAACAATTAATCTTGATAGATGATTAGAGATAGGGTAGGGTGATTGTAGGAAGAAACTAGGGGGTTTCAGTGAGATTTATTTCTTCCCTACAATTACATAAAAGTATGTGCAAGGGATGAAATTTATATGCCATCCTGTCACTTAATGAAAAGGTTGAGACAAAGGGATTAGAAAATATTCCAATAGTACCAGAGTTTGCAGACGTATTTATGGAGGAACTACCAGGTTTTTCACCGGAAAGGGAACTTGAGTTTACCATAGGTTTGAAACCTAGAACATAAATGATTGTGAAAATTCCATATCGAATGTCAATGCCTGAATTGCAAGAGTTAAAAATGCAATTGAAGGAATTGTTAGACTTGGGGCTTATACGTCCAAGTGTGTTACCATGGGGTGCATGATGATTTTTTTTAGAAAGAAGGATGGATCATGGAGACTTTGTATTGACTAACGTCAATTGAACAAAATGAATATCAAGAATAAGAATATGTTTCCAATAATAGATGATTTATTTATCAGATGAAAGGAGCAATGGTGTTTTCAAAGATTTACTTGAGATCGGGATATCATCAATTACGGATTAAAGAAGAATATATCCCTAAGACCGCATTTAAGACGAGATTCATAGTTTTACCGTTTTACGGCATTTAAGACAAGATATACACTATGAGTTCACAGTTTTACCATTTGGATTGATGAATTCCCCGAGCGTATTTATGAGTTTGATGAACGAGGTATTCCGTGAATACTTGAACAAGTTTGTTCAAGCATTTATTGATGACATACTGATTATTCTCGGATGAAAGAAGAGCATGGCAAACACTTGATATTGGTTCTACAATGCCTAAGAGAAAACAAATTGTATGGGAAGATATCGAAATGTTATTTTTACTAATCAAAGATTCATTACATGGGACATATCATATCGAGAGAAGGTATCGTTGTGGATCTAGAAAAATTAGAGGCTATTATGGAATTTCCAGAACCGACAAATGTACAATAGGTACGTAGCTTTATGGGTTTACTAGGATATTACTAATGATTTTTTGAAGGTTTTTCGAAGATAGCAAATCCAATCATGGAATTGCAGAATAAAAACAAGGAATTTGTATGGACAGAGAAATGCACGGAAGAATTTCAAAATCTTAGGGATTTATTAACGACAAGACCAATATTAAAGGTCCTCGACATGGACAAAGAATTATTGGTATGCATGGATGCTTCCAAGGAAGATCTAGGTGGAGTTTTGATGCAAAACAGTCGAGTGATCGCTTACATTCCACGGAAATTGAGAATGCATGAGGAAAACTTTGTAACACATGACTTGGAGTTATTAGCATTTGTATATCCCTTGAGATTTTGGAGACATTATTTGATTGGACGAAAATTTGAATTAAAGACAAATCATTGTGGATTGCAACATATATTTACTGATTGTGACTTGAATGTGTCACAGAGGCACTGGATAGAATTACTTAGTGAATACGACTTTGGGATTAATTACATTAAAGGAACGATGAATAGAGTAGCAGATGCGTTGATTCAGAGACCACACATATTCTCGGTAATAGCTCTTAAGATGAATCTTCGAGAAAAGATTCTATCTCTACAAGTTGACGATGATTGGTACAAGGAAGTTAAGGATAGTATTGGACAAGATACCATGATGGTACCGAAGTATGAAGGTTATTCATTTGACAGTGATGGATTGTTGAGGTATAATGACATAATTTATGTACCGCCTAACGACGAATTAAGAAGTTTGATCTTAAGTGAAGCTCATCGAGCAATTTACATGGCTCATTTGGGAGTCACGAAGGTGAAGGTAGACCTCAATATTTTATTCTTATGTAGGGGAATGAAAGCATACATAGTGAGTTACGTGGCGAGATGTCTAGAATGTCAGCAAGTGAAGGTTGAACATAGACATCCAACAGAACTGTTACAGCCACACGCTATTCCTAAATCTAAATGGGAGGTAATTTTGATGGATTTTATTGTTGGATTGCCACTAATGGTAAGTAGACGTGATTTTGTGTTTGTGGTAGTTGACACTCTGATGAAGAGTGCACACTTTATTCCAGTGCGTACGACATATCAGGTGCTAAACATAGATAGAGTGTTTGTTCGCGAGATTGTGAGGTTACATGGAGTACTAAGAAAGATCATATTTGATAATGGATCGGTGTTTATAGGACGGTTTTGGACCAGTTTCCAAGAATCCTTGTGTAGTGTCCCCAAGGTCAAGCCCCGTTACAGATCATGATATATGCAATGAATTGTAAATGTGTTCTATAGGCTGGTGAGCCAAGTTTTGTATAAGATGGAAGGCTTATGTGTTTTGTAGGCCAGGGAGCCTAAGTGTTGAAGGCCAAGAGCCTGCTGATGTACTTGTATGTATGCAGATCAATTAATAAAATATAAACACTGCTAGTGCAGACCGACCACGATGAATGAGTGATGGGGGACTGAGCGTCCACAGAGTGGGCAAGGAACTAGGGGCTGGAAGGTGAGAAAGGGGCTGAGTGATGAGCCTAGGGGCTTAAACCTGGAAATAATATTTTAATATTATTTTAAAAAGAGACATGTGCAATTATGTTTATCCTAAGTTCCTGGCAAGGGAGGGAACGTGCAAAGGGGATGCACGCTGTGGTACGCATGCAATTTCCAGGGTGACAAGTGTCAACCCTGATGCATGCAAATATAATTGCCAAGAAGAACCGTGGGAGGGGATCTTCTCATCCATTCGGACCTGAACCTCTGAGGGGAAAACTGGTACGACCTCTGCCAGAATACCCTGGGTCATATCTAAAGCCGTAAAGCCTATGTTATTATGCAAAAATATGTGTATGCTCTCTTTTCTGGGAGTCGAGAAGATTGTGTCCGTCTGAGAAGCCAGTTGACTCTTTACCCGTTCAAACCAGGGAGTCTGTGTAATTTCTTGCGTGGATTGTTGTCACGCATTTCCAGAACCATCACCGTGAGATCATCCTGTGATTGTTGAACCGGTTTGGGAAGCCGGTGTCTGTGTTCCCCGTGGATTGTTGTGACCACGCAGTACTGGACTGTGTGAGGCTTGTTGGCCTGTGAGAAACTCCTCCAGGTGAGAGAGTGTGCAGAGGGAGAAGAGAACTCCTCGAAGGAACCCTGTAGCTGCCATAGATCCCGGAGACTTCCGGTCCGGTCTGTTCCTGTAACC
>SNQJ01S0108734.1:14375-29370 GCA_010110895.2 Picea sitchensis
GAACCAAGAGAAGGGTTGTTGAGCTAGTTAAATCATGTCTAGTGGACATGAATGGGATAAGTACCAAGGCATATTTGAATATCCTTCCATTGGGTTCATATGAATGTCTAATTGGTATGGATTGGGTGGAACAACACCATGTTGTCTTAGACTGTCATAATAAGGAATTTACTTTCCTAGATGAGGAAGGGAACCCAAAAGTAGTCCAAGGAATTCCTAGGGAAATTACTACCCGAGAGATCTCAACAATGCAACTGAAGAAGTGTTACAAGAAGGGATGTCAGTTATTTGTAGCCCATATGGAAGAGGAACCTAAGGGTAAGGTGCCAAATCTAGAGGATCACTTAGTCCTGAAATATTTTTAGGATGTGTTCAAGGAGATACTAGGACTACCCGCAAAGAGAGATATTGATTTCTCTATAAATTTGATGCCTGGAGCAGCTCCAATATCAAAGACTCCATACAAAATGAGTACACAAGAGATGAAGGAGTTGCAAATGTATCTTGAAGAGCTTCTGAAGAAGGGGTATATATTCCCAAGTGTGTCACCTTGGGGTGCCCCAGTCTTGTTTGTGAAGAAGAAATATGGGACATTGATATTGTGCATCGATTTCAGACAATTGAACAAAGTGACTATAAAGAACAAGTATCATTTGAAGGATTGATGATCTCTTTGATCAGTTAAAGGATGCAAGGATATTCTCAAAGATTGATCTTAGGTCAGGATATCATCAAGTAAGAATTAGAGATGAACACATCAACAAGGCCACCTTCAAGACAAGGTATGGTCATTATGAGTTCACAGTGGTGCCATTTGGGTTATCAAATACAACATTTGTTTTTATGTGCTTGATGAATGGTGTTTTCAGGGAATATTTAGACAATTTTGTCATTATATTTTTGGATGAAATCCTTGTATATTCCAAGTTATAATGAGAACATGAGAATCATTTGAGAATGTTGTTACAAGTGTTAAGAGAGCATCATTTGTATGCCAAATTGAGCAAGTGCTCAGTTTATCAAAACAAATTCATTATTTGGGGCATATCATATCTGAAAAAGGGTTAATAGTGGACCCTGAAAATATTGAGGCCATTAAAGGGTGGAAAACATGTAATAATGTGATGGAAGTTAGATCCTTCATGGGGCTAGATGGCTACTATAGAAGGTTCATTGCAAGGTTTTTGAGAATTTCTCACCCAATCACTTCCTTTCAAAGGAAGGGGACGGAGTTTCGATGGACAACAGAGTGTGAAAAGAGTTTCCATCAATTGAAGTAGTTGTTAACCAGTGCTCCAATTCTTAGGATTGCTGATCGGAATGAATATTTGTGGTTTGCAAAGATGTGTGCAAAGAAGGACTTGGTGGATTCCATAGTCAGAATGGGTTTGTGATATGTTTTGAGTCCAGAAAATTGAAAGAGCATGAAAGACTCTATGCCACTCATGATTTGGAGTTGACAT
Organism: Picea sitchensis; assembly: GCA_010110895.2. NCBI lineage: Eukaryota > Viridiplantae > Streptophyta > Pinopsida > Pinales > Pinaceae > Picea > Picea sitchensis. The sequence goes on from SNQJ01S0108734.1 coordinate 15,839, forward strand.
CCAGAGTGCATGCCTTGAAGAAGTGGAGGCACTACCTCATGGGAAAGAAGTTTTAACTAAGGACAGACCATAACAGTTTGAAATATTTGTTTGATCAACCAACTTTAAATGATAGATAGAGAAGATGTTTGGAATTCTTCTGTGAGTATGACTTTGATATTAATCACATCAAAGGAAAATAGAAAAAAGTGGTTGATGCACTCAGCAGGAGAGTGCATGAACTGCATGCTACAACCATTAGCATGTATCAGACTGATCTTAAAGGAAAAATTTATGAGGTTGCAAAATCTTATTTGTAGTACATGGAATTGGTAACAAAATTGCAGCAGAAATTTGAATATTATGATTTGTGAATTGATGAAATTCTCTTGTACATTGTTATGTTAGTTTTGTCACTTGGGTGAGCAAAACAAAAACACTTGCATGTTTAGATAATCCTACTAAACAAGACAGAAGTTTGTGAGTGGGTTAGAAAAACCAAACACACATGAAAACAAATAAATATAACTAAAAGAAACTAAGAAATAAATGTTAGAAATATTGAGAAACTTAGAACCATGAAAAGAAAACAATGACCAACATATTTCTACCAATGGATCAATGGATTAGTAGGAAAAAAATCATAGAGAAAGGCAGGGACTTATGAGTCCCCTCTTCCTTCTTGGGAGGGATCTTGAATTCCCTAATTGAGAGATCTTCTCTCCTTACAACGGGAGAAATGAAAAATGGTGAAGAAAAACAATGCTTATTCCCTCAAGAGGTGAGTGGAATGACCTATTGCAATGGTGCTTGAAGGATTCAAAAAGAAAAGAGGATTCTCAAGGAAGAATTCTTACAACATAAAAATACCTTGAAGATCTTGGTTTCTTAGCACACCCATGGCTCTTATCTATAGCATCCATTCATGGAAAAATGTAATTGGTTCATAGTGTGAACAAGGGGCCTTTTAGGGAACCCTTTAGCCCTTGAACAACCTCCAAGCTAGATTTTGCTCAGATATGAGTGTCAAATCGTGTTGGGGGTTGGACTAGTAGTGGTTGAGGGGCCGACAAGATCCATAAATGCATCATTCATAGAAGTGCACGACTTTTTTAGTAGAGAGCTGTGCATTTTGGGCATAGTGCGCATTGAAGTCTGTGTTGCCCCACACATATTGCGCACTGTGCAGGCGCTTCCTTTGGTGAATTTGCGCACTTTGATTTTTGAACCAATTGTATAGTTTTTTTTCCTTTTGATGGACTTTGGTGCTGTAGGTGGACTAATTGTTGCTAGCATTGATGTGTTTCTTCAACCATTGTGTGCAATGTTGCGAACGATTTTTCAGTGATAACAGATGCCCCCTGATGTGTGAGATTAGGAGAATACGTATAGTCGAAATACATCAATGTTTATATTGATGAGAGTGCCATTGTAATGAAGAGTGAGGAGAGGAAATGCAAGAGAAATCTGCTGAAGGGAGAGGGAAAACTGTGGGACCCAGAACTTTCTCTAGGGAGAAAAAAAAAGAAAATTTGTGTACAAACGAGGCAGGCATGCCCCATGCTCGTGTCATGAAACCAAAGTGTGAGATTGTAACTTGAAGATGTATGATGAAGTATATAACTGTAGCGCCCTTGGGGGTGGTTGATAATGGCAGATGACAGTTCTGAATGGTGAACAGACTCTAAAGTGAGGCAAGGACAATTATAATAATTGTCGATGACTTGTAGGAAATTAGGAAGTAGAACCCCTCCAGGAACAAGAAACATAGATGATCGCACAGTTGGAGGAGGGGAAGAGGAACATGGCGCAAGAACATACATAGTGCACAACAGTGATCCAGACGGAGATCAAAACAAAATCATTAGAGGCACAAACAGGAAAATTTGCATAGGTTAAGACGTGAGGAAGGGAACTAGCAAAGAAGTTCCAAATTTTGGAAACAATCATCGAAGGAGCATGCACTAGCTAAGTGGATCAGGATGAGCCACATGTCATTGTTGGGGACTTGTTGGGCACAGGCCTAACATGGAGAAAAGGTCTATTTTTGCGAGATAAGGCCAATTTTGGAGAAGAACAACTGGAAGGAAAAGCAACACGTGCGAGGAAAATCTGCATGCAAAGGAGGAAAGCATGCAAGGCGCGCATGCAGGAAAACCTAACCATGTTAGGGTTAGGGTTTTTGTAAGATATTATTATGGCTGATAAGCTAAAAATTAATATAAATAAGTACCTAGGAGGTCTAGGTTGGGGTTGGAGGATATTAGAGAATATTTTTTTTCTTGGCTAGGAGAATGACTGTAAGATCTGATACCTTTTTGTAAGTTGTTGAGCTATAGGAGAGTCAAGTAGCTAGACCTTGAGGATTAGATTGCAAGATGAGGATCCTGTTGCGATCTAGTCCACCTCACAGAGGTTGTGGTACCAGTTTTGTGATTGTATAATCATAATTTTAGTGCGCACAAGGCCATATCTTGCAGAAATCTAAATAAAAAATCCTAATAAGTGAGATGTTTGTGGACGTATCCCAAGAGGGGGTGAACCACAGTAAAACCTGTTTTATGTGTGATTTTTATTGCGTATTTACTTTCTGTTAGTAGTTATACTATGAATGGATGAATGAATGCTTCTATTAGATCTGTTAGAATGCATGCATAGAAATAACAGATGAACGAATTTTAAGAATAATAAAAGGAACAACCAGATCAAGGCCTTAGAGGATGAGTTTCTATCCCATATACCCACTCTTTCCTAGATTGCTAGAATATGAGCATTGTAGTCACCCATAGAACTATCTCGAGTGAGACTGCGCAATACCTTCTGTGTGTTGCATTGCCTTTTGGTTTACCAGGAGGGTCGATAGTTTTAGAGGGTTTTGTTGGAAACCTATTAGATTGGAACCCGGTTCAGCCTAGAAGTAGATAGAAAGACTAATAACCAATAATTATATTAGTATCAAATGCTTATAGAGCATTATTTGTGATGGGTCCTTCAATTACTTCCTAATAAAATTAGTAAGTAACTAAAAGGTTGTGCTTTTAATTATCAATACCAGGTAGTATGTTACTTACAAACTATCGTTCATTGTATATGCAAGTGTAGTGTTGTAACTTCTAAGAAGTTGTGGTACTTCAAATTTCACAAGTCAATATTTCAAGATACTTAATTAAGTCACCAAGCTATTCTACTTCTCAATTTGCATGAAAATAAATATCATGTTTGCAGGAAAAGGAAATCACACTTGCGGAAATTAAATCACACCTTGCAACAAGTAAATCAAATTTGTGTAAAGGAAATCATACTTCTGGAAGTTAAAGTTATGATAACATCTAATGGTGAATTGATCAAGTAAAATGATGATCTTGTCTTGCTGTAAACATTACGCGTTCATACTTCCAATGTTAATTTACAAAACCAATAATATCAATCCCAAGCTACTAAGGAATAAAAATTTCATAAATCTAAGAGAAAAAAAATATAGTAAAGATGCAAGTGGAGTTGCAACAATGTGAGTTGTAGCAATGAAGATACAACATAAAATTTACAGTGATGAGAGTTGCGACAACGAGAGTTGCAACAATGAAGCTACAACACAAAATCTACAACAATAAGAGTTGCAATGATGGAAGTTATGGAAACATTTATGATAATAAAGTTACAAAAATAAAATCAACACCAAGTTGCAACTTAATATTGCAAGACACATGATATAAGGGAAATAAACATTAATCATGAATGCAATTAATTGTTGTACGAAATATGGAATTGCATCAAATTAACAAACAAAACAACTACGTAATTAAATGAACATAATTGAAATGCTAAGTCCTATTCCTAATGTTATATGTAGTACCTAGCTAAGGAGGGGGACCTACCCCCTTAGATAAGGAATAAGGCTAAAAAATAAAAATAACACGAGTAGTCAGCATGCCATCACATAAACCGGAGAATAAAATGAATAATATAGTAGAAGTATGAAATTTACAATAACAATCGAATGTTATTACCAGAATACTTCTCCCCCAAGATGTAAGGAAGATGGGGTTCTTATAGAGTAGGAATGACATCTAAAATAACACAAAAGGATGGATGGTTAGCCATCATAATGAGGTTGTTCATCTGTTTATATTGGTATCTCCAAATTTTACTAAATATTGGGCATGTGCTAACTTAGATCAGTTGAGCAACAATTGGTAAGAAAAATAACTTCTCTTTTGTTTGTCCACTTTCCTCCTCTGACTTTCCTATGTGAGAAATTTTCCCTGACTATTGGCTATAATTGAATGCTATGATGGTGGAATTTATAATTATATTTGTAGCAATGGTATCATACTCGGAGTTGCAACAAGGATGTATGTTGGCTAACTTCTTCTTGGGCTTTCCCAAGTTTTAATCTCAAACAAGTTTCCAAAAAAACCCTCAAAACTATTGGCCCTCCCGGTAAACCAGAAGTCAACACTGGGCACAGGGTGCATAACGCAGTCTTTCCCAAGATAGATTTTATGGGGGACTGCAATACTTAGGTATTTTCAATCTAGGAATGAGTGGGGATTGTGGTTGGGTTCTTTCTCCCTTATAAATTATCCTTGTTAATCATTCATCTTCTTCTATTATTCATTCATCTTTAACCCTATGCATGCATGTTGATATAGCTACTTTAACCATTCATTCTTAGGCTAATTATCAATAGAAACGTAAAAAATTCAACAAAAATAACATAAAACAAAAGGTTTACCATGGTTCACCCCCTCCTGGGGCTACGTCCAGAAAGATTTGTCTTCTCTTCTCTTTTATTTATTCGGCTGCAAAATATTTCGCTAAGCACATTACATCTTCAGTAATACAATCAAAATGAGGGTAAGTACCCTCTGTGAGGCTAACTATATCACACCAGGCTCCTCATCCTGTGACCTAACCCTCAAGGACTAACTTACTAAACTCTACTACAAGAATCATAACAAACTTGCTTACAATTATCGACTGAACTCTTGAACCTACTGAACCCCCCTCCACCTTTTTCCTATCCCTCCTAGGTCCTTTTTTATACTAATTTATAGGCTTATAGTCATTACAATATTTGTCAAAAACCCTAACCCTATCAGGTTTAGGCATGTCTTCCTACGTGCCACATTGCTTTTCCTTCTACATGTTTCTTTTCCTTCTTTTACCACATGTTGCTTTCCTTCCACCTTTTGCGCGTTCTCCAAAATTAGGTCCTTCTCTCCAAAAATAGGTCTTTCCCAAAACAGATCTTTCTCCCAAAAATAGGTCTGTGCCCAAAATAGTCTTTCTTCCCAAGCTATACATATGCCCAACATGCCCCCAACACTGACATGTGGCTCGTCCCAAGCCACTCAGGTGGTGCGCACTCGATGTATATCCTTTTCTAAGCCGTGGAACTTCTCTGCTAGTTGATTTCCTTTTTCCTTCACCTGTGCAACTTTTTTTGTTCTTGTAGTTCTTGTAGTAATTCTTCTCTCTGCATTGTTATCTACGTTGTTATCTGTTGTTGTAGTAATTCTTCTCTCTCTGAATGTTCCTGCGCCATGCTTGTCTTTTCTTCCTCTAGATGCACAATTATCTATGATACTTGTTTCTAGAGGGCCTCCAACTAGGCTTGTCTTTCTTGATTATTCATCTACATTGTCTTTAACTCTGTCTACAAAGTCTTGATTTCATGGGTGCCTTTCAAGCACTTGGTAATGATCATGGTTTTTTTCCGCTTTTTCAACTCCTGTATGGCAATGCTGATTTTCTCCTCTTGTTGGTCTAATTGTTGGACCTTTTCGTTCTCTTCCAAAATGGTCTAAATCTGTGTAGTTCTGTCGAAAAGTTCCATAAATTCCCTTTCTTCCCTTGCCATATATGCTATCTAGAGTGCAGATTTCTTTTCTCTTTTCACTTAAACCTCAGGAGGAGTCGTAGGATTATTTTTTTCTTTCAGCACCTCGATTTCCTGCCTATATCCCTCAATCGTATATGAAATTATTTTTATCTTTTCCTTTGCACTCCTCTTTGGTTCTTGAGCACTATCTAGAATGTGGTCGTATACCGCTATTATCCCCTGCTCTAGATTTTTACAATATTATTTTTCCTCCTCTTTCTCCGAGGTCAATTGGTCACAAGTGATCTGTAACATTTATATGACTCCCCTACCCACCTCCAAGTTAGTGGCATCCTTGTGGGATTTGGATTGTTTTTCTTTCATTATACTAGCATGGAGTCTATATAGTGCCTTGATGGGTATCTATGCCATGACTACCTCAAAATGGTCAATTTCCCCCATGGGTTTCTGTGTAGTCTCTTGATCCATTCTGACCATTTTATGTGTGACTGTGAATGTATCCCTGCCTTGCACTACTAGATGAATTGTCTCATCTCCTTCTTTCTATAGAGGGGGTCGTTGTGTCTTTTCATGTTGTTGCGTTGTGGCCTGCAGTACTGCATGAATCTGTAATTGTTGTAGAGTTTCATGGATTTCTTTGATTTTTTCCATGATATCTTCTCATTATGCTTCTGCAACACGTACCACCTCTTCCCCCATGTCCTGGAACTTTTCCACCATGAACTCAACATCATCCTTTGTCAAGGTGATGACTAGGTCCTTCTTGGTATACTTCATCTTTTTGCTCATCTCCTCTAACTATGTATTTTTCCTTTTTGTTTGTGAGGGTTGCACTCCAATCAATGTTTCCTATACCCTTTCCTTTCCAGCCTAAGATATTCCCCCCTTCTTGGTATCCTACTGAATGTATGTCCTGGGAATTTTTATATTCCTCACTGGTTTCTTTGGCACTATACTGCTTTCTGATGCCTAATTGCACGATGCAACCTTCCTAGTGTTATCAACTGGGTTGTTCATCTTTGCTGAAGGAACTGCTTCAGCCTGCCCCTTTGGTTTGGTGGATTGCGTTGCGACTGGATTTGTTGTTGGTTTTTATACTGACATCTTCCACTGCACTGGCCAGTCTTTGATTATCCAGTCAATCTCTTTCTTCGTGACATAGTGTTTCATATCCAACCATTCCTTCTTTGGATACCTTGTGGCCTGGATCCACAAGTGGTGCTTGGATGCCTTAAACCTAGATATCCCTTCATTTTCATGGACCACTTCCACAGGAATGTGCCACGCATTGGTTGTGCATTATTGTATCTCTTCTAGCAGCATCGAAAATACTGTGTTCTTTTCCCGCTGATTTTTATTGTCCTTGGGTTGTTAGAGGGACTCATATATGGCCACATAACACTTTCCTTTCCTATACAGGAAGATTGAAAAATTTGGCTCCTTCCATCTTATTAAAGTTATAAGAATAATGTGCCAAGAATAATGGAACTCGGTTCCATTATCCTGGGCATCTTTGAAATTGATTAGAAACTGGTTCAGGAGGTACGACGCTCAAATAAACATTACTCCCTTCTTACACTATCCAGCTACTGTGATGACTCCTGTTGGAGCCTCTTATTTCCTACACTTCCTCAGTTGTTTGCAAGCCATGAGCTTGTTGGAGAACCTTGTCATGTTATTATTGATATCTCTAAGAAAAATGCACATGTTTCCTCTTTTGGTACCAAATTACTCCTTAACCAGCTTGACGATCTCTTTCTCAGGTGCTTTGTTGTCCAAGTACTCCTCTGGTTATGCGCTAACTAAAGGTAATCCTGTAATTTTGGTGATCAATGCAACATCAAGCTGTACCAGCCTATTCATCTAAAGGATGTCTCCATGTACCTAGGCTAGCAACTTTTTGACACAAAGCCAAACATTTTTACCGTGCCCGAAGTGCGGTATGTCTAGGAGGTTCATTATCCCAGAGTTGTAAAGCTTTGTTATCCACTATGCGGGCTCCATAATTGGTTTTCCTAGGGGTCCAATTTCCATTTTGTTTTCTAGGTAGGATTCCTCGACCAAATATGGGAATTTCGTTGCATTGTGCACATCGTGGTTCTAGTATCTTAGCTAAGGTACTTTTCCGAGCATGTCTTCCACAGTGACCACTGCGTCTGGGAGGTAGGGAAGTGTAATTTATGTGGCATCCTACACCTTTCTTTTGTTGCCGACAATAGATGGGCCTGCTTCTACTGTTTCTGCATCATCTTCTTCCCTTCGAAGCCTGTATCATTGGTTATTTCCTCGACCAACACCTCCTCTTCATCACAACCTTGTTGTTGACCCTTCATTTCATCAGGTTTAGCCAGTGTTTCGGGATTAGGGTTTGGAATATCATCTGGGGTCCTGAAACTCTACCCTACTTCCCCTTGTGATGTTGTCAATGTTTCCTCCTCAACCCATGGCAGGCTGAGTGACTCTGTCTCAAAATTGGTGACATATTCTAGCTTGACGATGTTCTCAGGTTCCCTCATCTTTTCCTTCATCCTTTGGCCCTATCGATTAACCCGTATGTACTGGCCTAGAGTGCCAAAATTTGGTGGTGTCATATTTTATCTGATTCGAACACTCACTCTCTTCTTCACACAATTATATCTAGGTCATGAACTTGTATCTTTCTATGTGCTCAAATATCACTAAGTGTTGAACTAACACATGCTATCTGCACTTTATAGACCCAGTCATAATTGTTTTTCACTTTTTTCATGTATTTGCAGAGAGTCCAACTTTTCATGCATGCTATATTTCTATGTTGTCACAGTAATTGTTGCACGTGACTTTTTTCCCACTTTCCTGTTGTTTTGTCAACTTTTGTCTCTTTTTTGTTTTTCTTCTTTTTTTGTTTTTGTATTCTTTTTCCACTTTTTATTTATTTTTATCAGTTTTATTTCCTAATATCTACTATAGTACACTATATAAATGAATTTCTTATTGCATTGTAACTTTTAAGAGTTAGTAGGTCGATTGTCCTTGTACAGTTTCAGTTGACTACCGTTGACCATTCCTTTCAGTTATATTCCTCCCAAATCCTTTAGCTACGTATATCCCTCATCTATGAAAGTATTTACTTCATATGGCCCTAGCCAATTCATTCTAAACTTACTAGGGTGTTGCAAAAATTTGTTTTCATAGAGAAGAACTAGGTATCCCTCCTTGAATCTTTTATTTTTAATGTTTCTGTCATGTCAGGATTTGTTCTTTGATTTCTATATTTCCTCGTGAAATCCTGCCAGAATCATGTCCTCTTCCATTTCCATTAGTTGAATTAACCTATCCTATACAACGCCTCTTTTTGTCATGTTGGTAATTGTTGCTACACGTAAACTGGGTACTGGAAATTCTAATGGAACCGCTGCTTCCTGTCCATACACCAATTTGAATGGTGTCTTTCTTGTCAAATTATTTCATGTGGTCCTATATTCCCATAGTACTACTGGTATTTTCAATTCCCAATCTTCTCTGTTAAAATTACATATCTTAGTCAATGCATTTTCCAAAATCTTATTGAAATCTTCTACTGTCCCATTTTCCTGAGGATGATATGGTGTACTCTTTTGGTGATAGACTTCAAACTCCTCAGTCATATCACTTATGGTATTATTAATAAGATGATTTCCTTGGTCACTCATAAAAATCCATGGACATATGAATCTGGTGATGACATGCTCAAATAAGAAGTGTGTTGTTGTCTCTGTGCTACAATATTTGACTGGGATACTTCTACCCATCTTGTTAAATATTCATTCACAACAATGATATATATAGCTCCTGAAATTCTTGTTGGTGGATTAATAGGTCCAAAAAATCTATTTCCCATTTGTCAAATACCTGTAGAGTAACTTGTGGTCTTAGGGGAATCTCATCCCTTATGTTGGGTTTGCCAACCCTCTGATAGGCATCACAATTCTGGTAATATTCCTTGGCATATTTATGAACTATTCGCCACAATAATCCTATGCGCAATACCTTCTGCACAATAGCTTTGTATTCATAATGTCCTCCACCTATAGCTTCATTAGCTTCTACTAAAACCTTGGGTCATTCATGTTCCAATACACACCTTCTCAAAATTCTATCCATGCCCATCTTGTATAAATGACTTACAATGAGTTGATAGTCTGTAGCTATGAATACTGGGATTTTCTTCTGCACAGTTCTAAAGTCCTATGGTGAAAATCCTGTACTTAAGTATTCAATAACATCAATGAAGTATTCATCAACTACCTATACTGAAAATAACTGTGCATCAGGGAAGTTGTCTTCAAAGTTAGTAGTTTCTTCTCCATTGGTTACCCTTGACACGTGATCATGTCCTGTATTCAACTTCCCTGGTTTGACTATTACTTCAAAGTCAAAGTCTTGGAATAATAACATCCATCTACAAATACTCCCCCCCAACACTGGCTTGTTGACTAGATATTTGAGGGAAGAATGATCTATGAACATTTTAAAGTGTTTACCCAGTAAATAATGTTTGAATTTGTGAAGTGCATATACCATGGCTAAGCCTGCTCTTTCTATGGTGTTGTAGTTCTACTCCAATTTTGACAACTTCCTTCTTGTGAAGGCTAGAGGATGGTCTAAGTCCCCTTTTCCTGGCTGTGCCAGAATTTATCCAATTGTTATCGCTAATGAATCTACATGCACATGAAATTTATTTTCCCAATATAGAAATACTAATATAAGTTTTGTCACCATATTTTCCTTTAGAGTGTCCAATTCTTTTTGAAAGTCCCCATTCCACTGAAATCTGGTGTCCTTCTTTAACAATTTTTCCATTGGTGCAATAATCAACATATACCCCTTTATAAACTTCTTGTAGTATCCTGTTGTTGACGCTTGAATCCATCAAGGACCAAAATGATAACCTCACAAGGATATAAATCCCCCTGCATTTTTATAGATGTGGTTCTCCTCTTTGGCTAAAAGATATATCTTTGAATATCTTGGAGCCAGGAGAGTGCTAGACAACAAAACCCAAACATTTATTGCTTGGATTTAAATGAAAATGGTTCTTCAATAACCCAATATGATCTTTATGTGAAACAAAAGTATTTTTACAATAATAAAATATTGAAGGAGGGATTCAACATTAGAATCAAATTGTGATCAACATCACACAAAATCTTATTAATCATATATAAATAAATCCATGTCTTCTTCATGAAAAATAGGGGAGAATAATTTGATCATCTCAAATAATTTTAAAAAAGTAATACTATCAAGATCAAAAGAGAATTTGATAGGTCAACCTCAAATATCTCATACTTAAAACTCAAAGTTACAAGATACAGTCAAGATCAACTCCAAAGCAATTATTTGTGGAGTTTTATTCATGAAATATGTTCTTCATTACAAAATATTTGAAAACCATGTATTTGGATGCAAATACTCCATGACCATATAAGAAAATATCTTAGAAGAATAAAAGCAAAACACTCAACAACTCAACGTTGTGCCCAACTCTGAGATTCAAGCATCAAGCTATGAGAAGTGGTGTAAAAGAATAGAAATAATAGATATTAATTTTTTTTATCAGAAGCTTGATTGTGTATCCATGGATGTACCTTATTCTTCCTCTGATCTTATACCCTACCCCTCTCACAATATTGATTATGGGCCTCTTGATGAAGCCTCTCTTCTCTTTTTAAGAAGAGATTTTCTAACTACTTGAGTAGTTAGGGTTTCTCCCTTCTAGAAATTCTCGTACAAGTTTATTCATGAAAAATTTACTTTAACCAATTCCACATTAATGATCTCACATCATAAATATAAGTATATTTAAAATGGATCCCTCTCCTTTTTTAATAAAAGTTTTAATTAAACTTTTATTTTTAAAAATTTAATTAATTTTCCATTAAAAGAGGACGCCCGTAATTTAATTTTATGGAAGTGAAAAACAACATTTTATCCATGTCAACCAATTCTGACGTTCTCTTCATCGCATCATATTTCCAATGATACAAAGTTTGTGCAAATCCATCTCTCGGATCTAAGAATATGAGCTCGTGAAGTTGAGTTGTCATGCAGGCCCATTAAAAATGCAGCTGAATGATATTTTAATTTCTAAGACAAATGTATCAACTTTCAACACTTGAAACCTATACCATCATATTGTATGCCGAAACAAATTTTCAATGGTATAAATTTTGCACGATTTCGATACTCAAAGCTCAAGTTATGGCCTCCACAAGATTAACAGTCAAGCATCGTCGATCAAAATTGATGGGAAAATGTGGGCCCTTGGATGAATTTCCAGCTTCCCTTCATAAAATTATACTTTTTGGATTAAAATTCTATCCCACATGCATTGAGATATTATATTATTCATGATATATAATACTAAGTTTTTGATACACTTAGCAAGAAACACGAGAATAAAAGAAATTATGGAGCTTGGAGGATTCGACCCTTGGAAAATTGTCGAATAAAATAATAATTTTTTGGAATCCTTTCATCATCCACCTCATGCCATGTCATAAATGAGTCATGCCCACATGTCATCATGAGAATTATATACATCATCACCACATTTCATATTCTCATTCGCTTGTTTGCATGCCTTGGAATAACTTTGAGAATTTGGGTAAGTATGTGAGATGGGACGAGAGGTTATGAGGGAGAGGTGGGTTGGAAGGTTTGTGGGTTCATGGGGGTGAGGGAAGGGAGGTGAGTGAAGTTAACCATGAAATTTTCATGAACCCAACAATCCAAAAACCTGTGGTTGGATAAGTGATCCAAAGAAACTAGGTATAGAAGGGCGGTCGGTTGGACGAGAGCGAGTTTGAATATGGAGCTTTTTATGAACCCACCAACCTGGGAACCCATGAACCCTCTGTTATGGATGACCAAAAATATGTTAAATGTGGAAAGGTGGTCGATCGGACTTGTATGCAGAAGGGATAAAATACTTTAGGGGCTCGACATCCGCGACAAATCTGATGGTTCAAAATGTAGATCGTGAAACTTTGGGTGCAAAGTGGAGATCATGAAAATTGGAGAATGAGGGCTTGAACCTGTGAACATGTGAAGTTGAAAAACATGGTTAAGTGTAGTGTAGTAGCAGACCTATTAAAAGGGAAAGTGGATGGAGATGAAGGCCCGCCAACTCGCTAACCTGCACCTTCATAATCTCCTCTTTCCAAGTGATTAGAGTACTTCACACTTAGAAAATGGAGAGGAGAACATGATACCTTCATAATCTCTCCTTTGCACCTTTAGACCAGATATTGAATAACTTAGGCATGCAGAAATGTATTTCTAATCCAAAAAGCGCATAACGAATATGAGACTGAGAGATGCAAAGTGAACTTATAAAAGTTCAAAAGTTTCTTCCTTTTATATCAAGGATTTTATGAATCCAAGAGAGAAAAAATATAAATGACCAAATTTTGGTGAACAATTGGCTCCAACTGTGGGACAGTGACCCCCTGTGGGTTATTGAGAACACCAAAATGTCAATACCAACTACCTTCTCCATTGGGCTATGGATTCATCTTCAAAATGAATTCTTATAATTCTTCTTATTTCATGGAGTTATCTTCAAAATTCAATACAAATAATGCCTTATTATGCAAAACTGAACTGAAGAAACAAAATATATACATACATGATCTACCTACCCTAAGAAAGGGGAACCTTAGGTATAAGAAGATTTATAATGGAG